>LPNX010290494.1:167841-209950 GCA_001517045.1 Pseudotsuga menziesii
AAGAAACATATGGCACATAGGCCCCTCCAGCTAGACTACCATACTGACAGGCTCTAAGTGTTGATTTTTCTGAGCAGCATCGAGAGCCCTTCTCTTAGGAGAATGGGACCACCTGGTCCGGGACCACGGTGAAGATTCAACCTAGTGTTGAGTGACCATTCTGTTGAATGGTAGAAATCTGGTCTGGGACCATGATATAGACCCAACTCTGCCCTGGGTAGACTCAACTCAGTGTTGAGTAACCATTCTGTTGAATGGTAGACATCTGGTCCGGGACCACGATGTGGACCAGTCTAGTACTGGTAGACTCAACTTAGTTCTGAGTAGTCTCTCTCTTGGAGAGTGGAGGCACCTGATCTGTTACCGAGAAGGAACTATAAGCCCTAGACTGGGTTTAGGCATGTGTGGCACTCTGACCCTTGATTTATGGGCTTGGTGTACTTCTCCAAGGATTAGCTTGTCACGTCCCCACCCCTCTACCCAGCGGAGAGGATGCGACTAACATAGCTGGTAGCTATCTATGCATTGAACTTAAACATACACAGATGCATAAATAATTAACATACAGCGAAAGCAAAATTCCTTCATTCAAAGCATTTTAACATGTTCATATTAAATCATAATCACATATACAGCATTTTAACATGTTCATATTAAATCATAATCACATATACAGATGCAGAGATAAAACAGACAAGAATACTTATCTTGAAATAAGTTTGTCCCACAACCAACTACGTCGCTGCAACGTTCCACCCAACCATAGGCCAGTGCACTTATCAATCTCTCAGCAACACTGCCACCCCCGAGCTAGGCATGATTTCCACAATGAATAAGGGGAACACTAGCAGGCTCACACGTAGCCAAGGATACACAAAACTCAACCAAGCCAACACAGTTGGGTTTATCAGGCTAACAGGGAGCTGGAAAAGCTAGCTACTAAGCTAGTGGGCTCACTGAAGAATTATGGACACCTACACCAGAAACTAGCCTGGCTTCTAAAACATCCACACACACCCAACACAAGGAAGCATCCCCTTCTCTGCTACACAGTCCCTCGGGCTATGTCTTCCCTTCTAGTGCTATTGAGGGAGTGTAAAGAAGAAAGCCATCCCTCTAGCTCTGTCTGTGGGGTTCCTGCACACACTAGGTTTATCAAGCAGACTCAGACCCCATCTCCACTCCCAATTCAATGCCAGCCAAAGCCAAAAGATGCATTAACAACACAATACGATTTCTGGGTTTGAAGAAAAACAGTATGGGCAACAAAAAATGAATTGTCGGGATGGGTAAAACAGCCCCCTAATAGCAATTCGATTTCCAGGGACGTTTTGGCCCTAACATGGCAAAAACGGACTCAATAACACCCAAAATCGTGGGTCTCTTCTTCCCCTCACTGGCATTGCCAGAAAACGATTTCCAGCTTGGAAACAGGGGGGAAAATGCAGCAAAAATGTGGGAAAGGAAACTCAGCCACTGATAATCACCAAAAACGATTTCCCAGCTTGAGCAAAATGAGGCAACAACAAAAAACGTGAATGGTTTCACACACAAGAAGTTCTGAATGCCTGAGAGAGCTCACGTGAAGAAAAAATGGTGAGGAAAATATGAAAAACGGGAAAGCATGGTAGAATGGCATACGTTTTTGGGTTTTTACTTGCCCAAGGAGTCAAAACGCATTTCCCAAAAACTGATGGCTTCTCCAATTCGAATTTGGGTTGTCATGCCTTGACCATCCCATGCAATAACCAACCCAACCAATTTCTGGCAGTAATAAATGATTGGGTGAATAAGACAAGAAAGGTAGTTGATAGTTTGATGGGTTCCGCTTTTGACATTTGGCTTTTCCCCATTGACCCCAAGGGTTTGAATATCCCCCCCCTTATCCTTAGGAAATCATGCCCCCATCTCATTATGTTGCATTGACATAGCTGGTTGTGGGTTTTTAATTAAATTGCATATTTACATGATGTTCAAAATTATAATGTGCCGGCTAGCACAAAATACCATCAGCAACGATTTTAATCGCCGAAACATAAAAACGATAACCCATGGTGGGCCTTTTTGCCTTTAGCTCCACACCATGATTAATTACAATATATACATCATATGCATTTAATGCAAACGGGGTCAAAACCGAGGTGTTACATAGCTACCCTTGGTTAAGTTACCCTAGTACCAAATCTAGGTGTCACAAAGAGTGTGAGATAAAAGCATTAGTAACTCTCTTGGTTTATGATGATGTACTTTTGGAATCAAAAATACCACAGGGGCACATGGAAAAAGGCTAAAGTCAAAAGTCAAAAATAAATAAGGACTTTTGTACCATAGGAAAAAGACCACAGGTGAAAGTCAAATTTAAATAAGGACTTTTGGTAAAAGTCAAAGATAAATAAAAAGACCTTTTGGTAAGAAGGTAAAAGTAAAATTAGGAAAAGATTAAAATATTCTTATTTTTATCTTTTCTAATTTTGGTCCACTTAACAGGTGATTGAAGACTATAAAAGAAGATCAAGTCTTCTCATTATGACACACAAGTTTGCTCTGACAAGTGAAGCTGATATTTACTGAAGAAGAGTTTTTTGCCTTAGCTAGGGCATCATCATCTATCATAAGGGTGTTTCTCAACAAACCCTTCTTTTCAGCAGTTATCTTCTACTCTCTCCAAGTTTCGGGCAGCCGTACAGCAGATCGAGCAGATCTATTATATTCCGGGCAGCTGTCATAAATTTATGGGCAGTAAATTTTGATTTTTGGACAGGCCCTAATTTGCTTAGGCAGATTTGAAAATTACCAGATCTGATAAATAATTTTGGGTTGACTGTTTTTTGTTCTGGGAAGTTTGTTTTGAAGTTCTGGACAGGCCCTAATTTGTCCAGCCAGATCTAAGAAATAGTGGGCAGACTATTTTGACAGTCTTGACCTTTTTTGAGCAGATCTGAAGAAGATCTGAGAAATAGTGGGCAGACTATTTTTGACAGTCTTGGCCTTTTCTGAGCAGATATGAAGAAGATCTGAGAAATAGTGGGCGGACTGTTTTTGACAGTCTTGGCCTTTTTTGAGCAAATCTGAAGATTTGAGCTGCTAGGGTTTGAAACCCTTCTTTGAACTTTTACTGAGAAAATTTACTGTCACTGTGGTTTATTCCAGATGTCAGTTTGAGGAATTTTTGAAGAATTTCTTAAGTCATCTCATTTACGAGATGAGATACTAATGCTTTTTGGGGTTTTTGTCCTTCAAAGGTTTCCCTAGTGAAAAATCTTGTTTCCATTGTGCTGATGTGATGAATGTGTTTTTACTGCACTTGTTATTATCTGCAAATTTTTTAAGTTATATGCTAATGCTAAAATTCAACACTAAGGCCTTCACAATCCCCTAGTACATAGTCATAGAAACAAGACAACATGGCACACAGGCCCCTCAATTTTTACACCGCACTGTCAGGCTTGCAGGCCTTCCCAACACATTCACATTAAACAGTGAACATGCTCATAGGCCTTCATACACACTCTCACATTAGGTTCTGAAATCCCAACTCGAACCCCAACCTCAACGTCAAACCCCTTTCCTTCACCCTACTGTCGATCCGCACACAGCCTGGATCAACTCTCTTCTCTACAACTCTACAACTGTGAGAGTAAACCACTCTAACTCTTCAACAGCTAGGACAGGAGCCGACAGAGACCAACCTACACACAACTTGGGTTATCCCTTTTATAAGTTCTTAAATGTCGTAATCAACCGACTCTATTATGTTAGCCGACAGACTGTCATTCCTATTTCCGTAAATTCAGTTACAACTGATGGTAGGCACTATCGGCCCAAAAATACAAAGATGCTTTATTACCAAGGCATACGTTATTCTAACCGACTTCTTACCCACGATCAATCGAGCTGTTCTTTTCAACCAATGTACTCTTCTTTTGTCGTGGTTCCTTCCATTGCGACTGCTCGCTTCACAACTTCTCTTTCGTCGCGACCTCTTCTCCCACGACTTCTTTTGTCACATCTCCTCCTCCGTTGCAGCTTCCCATGTCCTGCGACCGGAATCTTCAGATCCCGAGCAGAATTAAAGAAGAAGAAGGAGATGCAAGTACTTCACTATGTTGGATCTCAAATCGAGATACCACCAAGTATGAGTTAAAGAAGAAGGCACTTGAAAGAATGCCTCCAAGACAATCCAAGCTCTATATGAATGGATGGTAATGCCTTTTGGCCTATGTAATGCACTAGCCACATTTATGTGTTTAATTACAAATGAGAAACATTCAAGGTGGGAAACACAATTTGGTTGCATCTAAACAAAGAATGGCTATAGGGTCTTTGTCGGAAGATCTGGGCTCCATGCTATGGTCCTTTTGAAATATTGGAGCAGATGGGTGATAATGATTATGAACTCAATCTCCCGCCTTATATGTGCATTTACTCAATAGTGAATGTGGTGAGTTTGAAACTCTATGAGCCTTCCATGTTGGTCCGAGAAACTAATGTGCAAGTCTTGCCTACCATAGGACCTGGAACTAAAGTTTGAAGCATAGTTACCAGAAGAATTTTGTAGAAGACTTCCATAACAACTAGGAGGGGAAAATTTGAACTCTAGTAGATTAGATTGAAAGGACAACTCCCTAGTAAGGCAAAATGATAATCCAGGGAGAAGGTAGAGATGAAAATTTCCTCACCTCCAATAAAATATTTTGGGGACCAAAAGTCTTCCTAAATTGGGAGGTATGAAATGGAACGTTGTATATATTTTCATCTATTTTGGTACTTCTGGATGGAAAAATTGGAGTTATTGGCTTGTAGAGACCATTTTGGATAAGTTCGAATGTGGTGATTTGGGGTCTAGATACTGTCATTTTGTTATGCAGAAGTTCATAACGAGAACCTTGAAAGTTATGGATAATGAAAATAGCATAAATTTTACTGGTGTTCGTGAATTTTAAATTAGCAGATGAGTTTTAATCGATGGCCTATTGTGCCCTTCTTGCTTTGTACGTTAGTGTTGTTGGTTGAGTGTTTGGAAATCTGGAGGGGCTGAGGCCCCGGTCTGCACCAGCTTTCGACCTTCCAAACAGGAAGGGGTGAAGGTCTTTTGTTTGGCCGATATTCATGAACAATCAACCATTCTGGTCCCTCAGCACAACACCCAAGCAACTTTACAAGATTTTGATGTCGAACATTGGCCAAAACTTGACCTCAGTCACAAATTCCGCGTTTCCCTGACTAGATCTTATAGACAACTTCTTTACTGCTATGTTTTTTAGTATGTGCTGTTTCTCGTAAAAATCCAATCATATCAGCAATGAATGGAAAAAACATCTCAAGTAAGATAGATAAATAGAGTTTTATTATTCTCTGTACAAGTCATGAGGTTTTATGGTTTCAAAGATAGAGAAATGAATATAATTTTAATAATCTGTCCAAGACAGTAGGTCTTATGAAAACGAAAGTTACAATGTGTAACTTGAAAATTGAACTCTAAGAAACAACAAATGAAAATAAATATAGTATGGCAGTAATCACTAACTTTTATTTGGAAAAAAATAACAGCAATAAACTGTGCGCCGAGTTAGAATACAAAAATATCATCAAATTAAGGATTCCTCATGTAAAGATTTAATGGTTCAAAATCATTGAGATTAGCAAATACCAGTAATCTGTTCATATATATTTTAGGACTGTTTGAGAATTAGCAAAATAACCAGACTTCCCCCCAAAAATAATTCATCATTTTGTTTGAGGAAATTATAAATATTAGATATATATATTGCATCATGGTGCAGTAGGGTGTCGGAAGCAGCTGAGTAAAGAATATGTGATTTCAATATCATTAGATTTTATGGCGAATTTCAGCACAGATTGGATTATCAAATTCTCAGAAGGGAAAACTGCTCAGGGTTTAATAGGCATTTTGGAGGTCGTTGGTTCCATCTGTGGCATCAAAATTTGCAATTTCAATGAATTTGATGGTGAATTTCAGCAAAGTTTGAATTACTAAATTCTCATAAGAGCAAATTGGTTAAGGTGCAATAAGGGTTTTGGAGGTTGTTGATTTTATCGGTGCAATCAAAGTGCAACTTCAAATGGATTTGACGGTAAATTCCAGTAAAGATTGGACTACCAAACTTTGATAAAGAAAAAATTGGAAAAAACGAAACCTTTGATATGTTATCCTACTCAGGATATGAAAAAAAGATAGATGCAGATAGAGTGAGAAGGGATGCCTCTTTACAGGTGAAAAAATTGGAAAAAACAAAACCTTTGATATGTTATCCTACATGGAATATGAAAAATAGATGGATGCACATAGAGTGAGAAAGGATGCCTCTTTACAGGTATTCTATTCTTTGTGTGAAGAATTGTTATTATGAATGTCTCCTTATATCTGTTTAATCTCTTTTTTTATCCTTATATCTGTTTAATCTCTTTTTTTAACCATGCCAATTTGTCTATTAACTTCGTGCCGAGCTAGAATACAGAAATATCATCAAATTAAGGATTCCTCATGTAAAGTAGTTTAATGGTTAAAAGTCATTATAATTAGCAAATACCATTAAATCTAGTTTAATGGTTAAAAGTCATTATGATTAGCAAATACCATTAAATCTGTTACATATTTTTAGGATTGTTTGAGAATCATCAAAATAACCAGACTCCCAATAAAAGGGTATTTCACTTAAATGTTGCAAAAATTCATTTTGTTTGGGGAAATTATAAATATTAGATATATAAATTGTATCATGGGGTAGTAGGGGTGTGGGAGGTAGCTGATTTAAGAATATGCAATTTCAATGGATTTGACGGTGAATTTCAGTAAAGATTGGCTTATCAAATTGTTATAAGGAATAATTGCTCAGAGTGCAATAGGCATTATGGAGGTTGTTGATTCCATGTGTGCCATTAAAATCTGCAATTTCAATGGATTTGATGGTGAATTTTAGTAAAGTTTGGACTGCTAAATTCTCATAAGAGCAATTGGTTTCTATGGATTTGATGGTGAATTTTAGCAAAGTTTGGACTGCTAAATTCTCATAAGAGCAATGGGTTTCAATGGATTTGATGGCTAAATTTTAGAAAAGTTTGGACTGCTAAATTCTCATAAGAGCAGTTGGTTTCAATGGATTTGATGGTGAATTTTTTGCAAAGTTTGGACTGCTAAATTCTCATAAGAGCAATTGGTTTCAATGGATTTGACGGTGAATTTTAGCAAAGTTGGACTGCTAAATTCTCATAAGAGCAATTGGTTAAGGTATAATAAAAGTTTTGGAGATTGTTAATTCTATCTGTGCCATTAAAATTGCAATTTCCAATGGATTTAATGGTAAATTTTCGTGAAGATTGGACTACCAAACTTTGATAAAGAAAAAAATGGAAAATAAGAAATCTTTGATATGTTATCCTACTCAGTATATAAAGAGGATAGATGCAGATAGAGTGAGAAGGATGCCTCTTAGAGTGAGAAGGGATGCATCTTTGCAGGTGTTCTATTCTTCGTGTGGAGGATTGTGAATGTCTCCTTATATCTGTTTAGCATCTTTTGTTCAATGTTAACCATGCCAATTATATGTATTTTGTTTCTTTAAAAATAAAATGCAACATACCTTGTATACATCGCCAAAGCCTCCCCCTCCAAGCTTGTTGCTTTCATGAAAATTATCGGTTGATTCTATCAGTGCTTCTAACGTGAAGAGAATTTGGTTCTGATTGAGTAATGTCGATTCTGAGCCATTTTCATGTGTTTCTGAGTAAAAAGAACGGTATATAAGATTCTAGCAGCCTCATTGGATAACGTAAATTAACAAGGGCAAACATAAATCAAACTCTAGATTCTACCTTCATCCTGTGCCAGGGTTATTGGCCTTCCTGAAATGGCAGATTTCAGTTTCTTCCTCATTGCAAACAGACAGATCAGTAAAGCTATAAGCACGCCTCCCAAAATCCCCAATATTGTGGGTATTGTTTTTGAGGAACCTTCTGCAGAGTATTATTGTATTGTTATTTACACAACTTTGGAACAATCAAACTGTATAAGTTATAACCACTGAAATGCACAAATCTTAAAACTTAACGAATTGCCGAAGCTAACCGAAGCTAAAAGAGATTATCTGTGCATTACTTGATGTGTCGGGTGAAGTTCTATTACCATGGGCAGCGCCTTTTGGAGGGTTTGAGAAGCCGGAGGATGCAGGTGGACTAGTACTACTACCCGTTCCAGAAGTATCAAGGAAGCGGTCGACTTCGTATCGGACCCTGCAGCTTCCCAACAGTGCGTCAGCTCCTTGCTTCAAAGAACAACAATTGTAGAGGTTGTTCGTTGCTAATTGCAAACAAGATTTGCAGTCATTAATGGATATATCTGTCCAGCACTGAACTAGACCGTAAACTATGCCAGTGGAAGAATATGCAGCGGATCCTAAGGCAAAACCCTTATTTGCAGGATCATAAGCCTTATCAGACAGGTTGGAAAGGAGTTTTGAAGTAGTGGTCCTCAAATTATTTAGGTTATATGTACCACTATGGTTTAGCGTGTCTTGCAGATATATCCCGTGGGTGTCTAGCTTTGAGAAGAAATTAGAGTTGCCGTATCGCAGGAAGCAGTGAACAAGCCATACTCGACCACCAATGGCTTTTCGGCAAAGCTGTCGAATGTTGTCAATTGCTAGCTGTGAACAGATTGAGCAGCGTTCCTGAGAAATGTTCTCCCAGCATTGAAGGAGGCCATAGACTCTGTTGGGACTTTGGCCATGGGAAGAAGTGCTGAACCGTGTTTGAGGTGCATTCTTCAGTAAATCACCCATTACGCTGTTCAAATTGCTTGAAAATGTACTTCCAGAGGCGTAAGTTGAAGCATTATTGCAAGTATATCCGCTAACATAACATATAACCGAAGGAAAACTACTCATTAACAGTAAACTGGTCAAATAAAATAAAATGATTTCTTTTTTGCAAGAATTAACAGAGGATAAATTATACTTATCGCAGTTTCTCATGATATTCGAACTGGCAAGATCTTCTCTCAAGGATTTTGATCAATATGGGTTCTCGCAGTTTCTCATAATTTTCGAATAGAAGTCTGATAAATATGGGATGCAGGCCACCGCCATAACATTTGAAAATTAGATCACTGAGACACAAGAGGCGATGGTCTGGTCAGTTGAATGTCATAATCACTTCCATTGTTATTGGCAATTGGTATTGATTCACATATAGAAAGGTAAGTTTGCATTTATTAGTTACTGGAGGTAATTGTGCATTTATTAGTTAAGAATACTTGGTTTTCAGAAACTCTGCATTGGCATTTATATTGGCTATATTTTGGCAAGAGATATGCTCCATTTTCTCTGTTTTTTTTGGCAAGAGATATGCTCCATTTCCTCTGCTTTGAATGCAGGAATTCTTGCAAAATAGGACATATCTACGAAAATGTACAGGAAACAACTGGAATTGGAATTTTGAAACTGCTACGACGTTTGAAAAGGATAACACAGGTTCATAAGAATTGGGTAACATATACTCAGTGTTTCAAAGTCGGGAAAGATATTGAAGCCTGACTTGTGCATATGGTCGGCGATCTGAATTGAAAGGTCTATGTTCACAGCTGGTTTCTTAGACCTGAAGTCCACAAAGTTAAAGCTCGAGAATCCAAATTTCAATGTTTATCTCTTGAGAGTTAGTTACGTCTACGGATCCAAGGCCAGGGGCCAGGGCCCACTTGAAAGGGTGAGGCCTCACCCTATTGGCATCACATTGACACCTAACCTTGAAAAACGTAGGGAATTGAACTCTGACACGACTGTATTACATCTACTTCTCAAAGCTTAATGGTCAACAAGTTTTAAAAATGGGTTAGTGTTTTTTGCTTAATGGTCAACCATTTTTAAAAATTGGTTAATCATTTTTTGTTTTGAATTTTTTTCATTTTGTCAAATCTGATAATAAATTTATGATAAAATAACCATTTTGTATTTGATGGATTCAGCTTTCTTCAAAATTTCAACGCCATGAGATGATATAATCAACCACTCTATTCATGTGGATATTTATATCATAATTATAGTAGGTTCTATTTTTTGGTGCCTTTTCTCATTGGCATGTTACACTATTGTGGCATATTGAAGCTTATTCATTATTTTAGTTACATGTTTTAATCTCAATATTAGTATTGTTGCATATTGAAATTTGTTTATTTTTTTAATTATATGTTTTAATCTTTTTTTATTGGTATAATACCAGTATAGATCTATTTAAAAGGGGATCTACCAAGCACCTAGAGGGATCAAATCTCTCAAGGTGCAAACCATTTTTTAGAGTAGAAATGTGTAATCCAATGTTTATGGTTGTAGTTTATCTAATTTATATTGTTTTATATATATGCAATTCTAAATAATTTAAATTTAATTTAAGCCAACAAGTTATTTAATTATATTTAATTATTTTTTATAAAGGGCACTTATTAACTAGAGGATGAGCATGGAAGGAGTTACACATCTCTCCCTACTAGCTGTAAAATGCACCTCTTCGATGCAACTAGTATTGTGGCATATTGAAGTTTATCTATTCTTTTAGTCACATGTTTTAATCAAAATATTTATGTTATACCAACCATTTTAATAAATGGATTTCAAGTACATAAGACTTAGTAATAGGTATATTTTAGTGAAGCATGTGAAATGGGTATTATTAAGAAGTATAAGTGAGAAATGTTTTTGATATTTTTATACAAAAGTAGGGAGAAGGTTTAAAACATATTAACACTTCTATCATTGTATTATTAAGAGACTTTTTTTTCACAAAAAAAAAACTTTCCTGCTATTTATATTAAATCAAGGAAAGAATACAACATTCTTACAGTCCTTTATAAAACTTTTCAGAAAAAAATTTATTTCAGATATACAATTAATAACCCAAATGATTCAATCTTCAAGCTAGTTCAAAAGACAATTACTTTCAGTGCTTCAACAGCTGATCAAAAAGACAAAAGAAGATCTGCTCTAAAGTCTAACATCTTCAAATTATGCTCTGAATATAAGCTTCTTCAGATCAAAAAAGCCTTCAAAGGTCTTTTTCCCTTCCATATATTCTTGGATACTTGCAAATCCATACAAATATAAGAGTGCTTCTTTTGAAAGTGAGTATGTTGTATCATTGAAGCACCTTGAAATATGGCTGAAAGTAATGCTTGCAAAATAATTTTTAATCAGTTGGATTTTATGACTCCAATGACTAAGAGATAAAACCTACAGTTTTGAAATACCATTCTGTCAGTCTATAATAATCTTTGAGTCACCATAAATACCTATATCGGATACTCCAATAAGAGAAGCTATAAGAAGAAGACCATATAAACTTAAGAGTTTAGCTTTTGTGTTTGTCCTTGGACCACCACCAAAACCGAAATACAAAAAGTGATATTTACTTAAGTTAAGGACAAAGCCACATCCACAATTATACAATTTGAATGCATCATCAAAGAATCCAATTGCTCCATTTGAAACCTTTGCTGGCTTAAATAGCCTTTTGGTGATACTTTTGTAGACAAGATTCTCATATTCCTTAAATAGATTCAGACTTCTCATGCTGCAAATATGAACATTTGGCCAATTATCTAGAAAAATAGAGGAATTCCTAGAAATCCATTTAGACTAGGAGACAAAAATTGGTAGCAATTTATAAAGATCTTCCTTAGTAAACCAGTTTTGAAAAGAGTTTTCTAAACTGCCAATTCCCCGGCAAGAACTAATACCAAGATGTTTTTTATATTTCTCCAAACATCCAAATAGAAAGGACATTCCACAAATAAATGAGAAGTAGATTCACTTTCATTTCTGCATAGAAGACAAATACTAGGACCCTGCAAACCTCTATTCAGTAAATTTTGCTAAGTAAGGATTTTTTCCTTAAGGATTAACCACCAGAAGCATCTTAATTTCGTTGGGATGTTCCATTTCCACAAAACTTTGGACCACTAGGATGCCTCCATATGACTAACTTTTTTCATCATGAACTCATATGCTAATGTAGCTGTCAAGACCCCATTTTTCTTGTTTTTAGACCATACCAATGATCCAAGAGGATATTGGTGGCCACCCACCTATTCCACTTGGACCCCCGCCATTGTTTCTTTCAGTTTTTCAGTTTCCTTAATTGTAGCACAATTTACCATTTTTGGCAGTTTTCGGGTCCTAAACTTCTGGAGCCGTTTTGAGGCCCTAAATGACGTTTTTTCGGCATCGAATGGTAGAGAAAATATGAGTTTGTTTCGAACTCAATATTTGTTGTCTATGGATGTGTTCCTTAAACAGATCTTTCTAACGATGTATCATGCATGCCAAACGGAGGTAGTATGCTAAAGTTACGACCCCAGGAAATTGATGTACCAAGTTACCCAACGGGGCCCACATTCTGGCATTTCACCTCCTAGGATTAGGTTTTTGGATGTGTAGGGTTTCCATTGTTTCTCAATAATATATAGGCCTTCGAGCCTCATTGTAACACAGAGTTCGGAGACATGTATCCGCCACATCTCTTCTCAAAGATAAGCTACCAACACTCTAGCTAGTTTATTTCCATTTTGTATGTAAACAAGTTTCAGGTATTGATTAATGAAATGAAGTGTTATTTTCGCTGCATATTTGTTTCTATGGTTATTTGTGTATTCTGTTGCGTTCCTGCATAAATCCGGATCAGTGGTATCAGAGCAATCTGCTCTTTCTTAATCCTTCTTTGCATGTCTCCAACGAGGGCGAGGTATAAAGAGTTAGGGCTCGATCTGGTTGAACCTTTGCAAGATCAGCCTCGCAAATCCCGACGGCCACCCATGGGGGATGAAAAGAAAGACGAGGGCACAGAAGATCCTATCAAAATGTTGCTCGAGGAGGCCCTTGAAAAATAAAGGAACGCGATGATGGATAACTTTGCCCAGATCCTTCAACGACTTCCCACTGGTGGCGCATCTGCATCTAGCAGCCACTCTGGAGGCGCAACCCCTTTTAAGGTACAAGTAAACTTCAGCATTCCCATATTTGATGGCCGAATAGATGCAGACGTCGTAGATAGATGGTTGAATCTATTAGAAGGATATTTCTCGGTTCATGACTTTTTTTACCAGGAAAAGATTATTTTTTCTCTACTCAAAGCCGCTCCCCATGTCAAGGACTAGTGGGAAACCTACTGTGATAGAAAGGACAAGGAGGAACCCTCTCTGTTCTCGGCTGTACCCGCTTGGAATTCTTTCCGAGATGCCATAAAGGGACAATATTATCCGGTGGGGAGCTATGAGGACAAGTACATACAATGATCTACGTTGCGGCAGCAAAGAGATCAAGATGTGCATGAGCTGACGAATCTGTTCCATACCCTGCGCACCAAGTTGGGCATCAAAGATTCAGAGAAACATTTGGTGCTGAAGTACCGCAGTTGTCTGCATAGATACATTCAGGAGGAAATGGAGTTCCTCGACATCTTCTTGCTTGGTACAGCATATCGGTATGCTGCCAAAATTGAGCAAAAATTCAAATAGAAAAAGTGAGACTTTGGATCTACGAATCAGAAGCAAGGGAAAGGTGCCCCCAAACTGTAGAACCAAGGACACAGCCAAGGCATGGCGACTCAAGAAAACTTGCCAAAGCTGCAAGTAAAGAGCAACACTATAAAGCTAAAGAAGGAAGCATGAAAGTGGTGCGAGTTCCATAACAACCCCACTCACAACACAAGTGAGTGTCGGGCCAAGCAGTCACTGGTGGCCGAGATAAAGGCTTCTGAATCAAATGCATACTATGACACTGAATCAGAACCCGAGAAGGGGAATGACAGAGGGAAGAAGATTATCGATGCAGAGCCCAATGCCACCGTTGCTACCACGAATATCCAAAAGGAAGAACCAGAAGATTCATAGGAGGAGGAGCGTCTTTTCCACTCCCTGATGTGGGTAAAGGGTTCCCCGCTATAGTGGGAGCCAAAAGAACCTAATTTCAGCAAAGGTCATGAAGCAGTTGGGTTTTCCGACCACAACACACCCGCAGTCGTACACCATCGGGTGGCTTCACCAAGGACGGGATCTCCGCATCAGCCAGCAGTGTCGCCTTCCCTACAGCATCAAGCCCTTCACCGATGAGGTATTATGTGATATTGCTCCTCTTGATGTTTTTGATGTATTATTAGGTCAACCATACTTATGGAAGCGACATGCTGTGTATGAGTCTTGGCCTCGCGCTGTTATTATTACGTTGGGAAATAATTTGTACAAAATACCAGAGGTACCACCTCCTGCCGCTATCTCTTTGGTTATTGCAAAACAATGCAGTAAGCTCATTTCCAAAACCGTGAAATTTGTTTTCTTGATGATCCGCCCTCAGGGCAAGAAGGAGATCGTAGCCACGACCTCCAGGTAGGGCCCCTCCACACGACAACAACAAATGGACAGGGTCGTGGAGGACTATCGAGACATATTCACCTCACCCACTGGGGTGCCTCTCCACTATCAAGTCAAGCACCCCATCGATCTGACCCTAGGTGCATCGCTTCCCAATGGACCGATCTATTGACGCTCTGTTCTGGAGAATGTTGAAATCAAGAAGCAAATCTAGGAGATGCTGCAAAAGGGTCACATCCGGCGAAGTTCGTCGCCTTGTGGGAGCCTGATCATGTTGGTACAGAAGAAGGATGGGACTTGGAGACTCTGTATTGACTATCAGGCGTTGAACAAGATCATTGTCAGGAAGAGGTACCCAACCCCACGGATTGATGACCTCCTGGACCAGCTTAAAGGGGCGAAATATTTTAGTAAGATCGACTTAAAGTCCAGGTATCACTAGGTACCGATCGAACCAATTGATGTGTGGAAGACTTCCTTCAAAGCCAAGGAGGGCCTTTTCGAATGGTTGGCCATTCCTTTCGAGCTAAGGAATGCTCCTGCAACCTTCATGAGACTAATGGACGACATCTTGCGGCCATTCACCAACTCATTTGTAGTAGTGTACTTGGATGACATCCTCATATTCAGCTAGACTTGGGAAGAGCACCTCCACCACATCCGACAGGTCCTCCAAACACTGCGGTAGCATAAGTTGTGTGCCAATTTGGACAAGTGCACTTTTGGCATGACCCAAGTTCAGTATCTGGGATACATTATTGATGAGTGTGGGGTACATGTGGATGCAACCAAGATCCAAGTCATTCAGGATTGGCCAGCCCCGACTACTCTAACAGAGCTTCACAACTTTTTGGGCCTTGCTAATTTTTACAGCAGGTTCGTGTTGGGATTCTCTCATATCACTTGGCCCTTGAGTCAAGTCACCAAGGGAGGAGCGAAAGTAAAATTCTTTTGGTCGGAAACTCAACAGAAGGCGTTTGCAGAATTGAAACATCGCCTCTGCTGTGCCCTAGTGCTCACATTACCAGACTTGCAACAACCATTTGAGATCAAGACAGATGCCTCTAACTATGCTATTGGGGCAGTCCTTACTCAACAAGGGCATCCAGTTGCATATCACAGTGAGACATTGTCCGACACGGTCCGCAAATATCCCACTTATGACAAAGAGATGTATTCCATTGTATAGGCTTGCCGACAATGGAAGCATTACATTTTGGGGAAGGAAATGATCATCCACACATACCACCAACCCCTGCAGTTCATATAGACACAAGGGAAGTTACAGAACGATCGCCATTAGAAGTGGTCCACATATCTACAACAGTTTCATTTGAACATCAAGTACAAGAAGGGAAGCACCCATAATGTTGCAGACTGCCTCAGCCGACCATCGATCGTGGCGATAACAATCGTGCTCAACTCTTGTGGGCATGAAACTTCTGATTGGCTACTTCTCTATAAGAGCGATCTAGAATTCAGCCACACATACCAAACACTCTTGGGGGGGAACTAAGTTCCAAAATTTCACCTCCAGGATGTACTACTATGTCACATGGGACACCTTTGTGTTCCTTAAAGCAAGCGTGCCAAGATGATTTGGGAAGCACACTACAGTCGGGTCGCTGGGCATTTCAGGGTCGAGAAAATAGTGGCAGTACTGCAAAAGTATTTCTATTGGCCAAACCTTTGACAGGACATCGGGAAGTACATTTGATCCTGCATTGCCTGTGCCATTACCAAACCATCCATCAAGAAGCAAGGCCTCTATACTCCGTTGCCTACCCCTAGTCGACCTTGGGAATCCATTTCCATGGATTACATGTCGGGCCTTCCTTCTACTAAGAACAGAAATGACTGTGTGTTTGTGGTCGTTGACAGATTCTCAAAGATGGCCATAATGGCGGCCTGCAAGAAGAATATCACAGCAGAAGCCACTGCTTAACTCTTCTTTGAACGAGTGTGGGTACACTTTGGGATCCCACGGTCTATAATCTTAAATCGGGACAGCAGGTTCCTTAGTACATTCTGGTCTAGCCTATGGTCAATGCTAGACACCAAGCTCACAAAGTCCACAGCTTTCCATCCCCAGACTGATGGCCAGATAGAGGTCGTCAATAGGATGATCATACACATTTTGCACATGTACAACTCAAAGCATCCACGCACATGGGATGAGAGCCTCCCCTATGTACAACAGAGCTATAACCAAGCCCTCCATAGTTCAACCAACCACAGCCCCTTTTAGGTGGTCTTGGGATTCCAGCCATTATGTCCCATTGATGTAGCCATGCCATTTGCAACTACTCAGGTTGATTTGGCTCATATCCAGTCTGAAGTTTCCAAGGCGAACAGCTTCATTGAGCGCATTCAACACATTCACCAACATGTTCATGACATATTAGACAGATCCAATGCTAAGTACAAGCAGCGACATGATCAGCATCAGGTGCAACACAACTTCTAGGTGGGTGACAAAGTGTGGCTACATTTGCAAAAGGAGCGCCTCGCTGGACTCCACTGCAAACTTCGCCCGCTCCGATATGGACCATACACTATCACCAAGGCTATCAGGGACAATGCCTTCGAGCTCCGTATTCCACCATTCCTTGGTCTACACCCAGTGTTCAATGTGGACCGCCTTCGGCCCTACTTTCCACCTCTACTAGACACATCAAATGTGGCAGAACAACTCACACCAACAGAGTTAAACCCCGACTGCATGGAACAAGCCACAACTGATCAGATTATGGACACACAGATCAAGAACACCTCCCAGCAAAAGATCCAACTATATTGATTTGTCAAAGCAGGCAAACTCCTTCATCAGGGAAAGTGGCTCACCAGGGACCAAGTTCAACAGAAGTTTCCTCATCTCATGGAGGAACTCAATGCAATGGGGACCATTGCTTCCTAAGGGGGGAGGAATGATCCAGGAGGATATTGGTGGCCACCAACCTATTCCACTTGGATCCCCACCGTTGTTTCTTTCAGTTTTCCAGTTTCCTTAATTGTAGCACAATTTACTATTTTTGGCAGTTTTCGGGTCCTAAAATTTCGGAGCCGTTTTGAGACCCTAAACGACGTTTTTTCGGCATCGAATGGTGCTGCTAATATGAGTCCATTTCGGACTCACTATTTGTTGTTTATGGATGTAGTCCTTAAACAGATCTTTTTAACGATGTCACCATGTGTGTCAAACAGAGGTAGTATGCTAAAATTACGACTCGGGGAAATTGATGTACCAAGTTACCCAATGGGGCCCACATTCTGGCGTTTCACCTCCTAGGGTTAGGTTTTTGGATGTGTAGGTTTCCATTGTTTCTCAATAATATATAGGCCTTAGAGCCTCATTGTAACATAGAGTTCAGAGGCATGTAGCCGCCACATCTCTTCTCAGAGATAAGCTACTAGCACTCTAGCTAGTTTATTTCCATTCTGTATGTAAACAAGTTTCAGTTATTGATTAATGAAATGAAGTGTTATTTCCGCTGCATATTTGTTTCTATGGTTATTTGTGTATTCTGTTGCGTTCTTGCATAAATCCGGACCAACAAAAATGTCTTTTTCATTCTGAGATTTATACCAGCAATCTTTAGAACTTCGTTGTAAGAGTCCCATTTGTCTGCCCATTGACCACTAAGTCCCATATCTATTGCATTTAACCAGTAACCACCTTTAAGGATAGCCCACTTAGACCTCACCATAACATTTAGAGTCTTCATATCAATCCATTTGAGATGCTCACACAAATCAAGAACACCTGCTAGCAGAAGATCCAACTATATCGAGTTGTCAAAGTAGGAAAAATCCTTCATCATGGAAAGTGGCTCACCAGGGACCAAGTTCAGCAGAAGTTTCCTCATCTCATGGAGGAACTCAATGCAATGGGGACCATTGCTTCCTAAGGGGGGAGGAATGATCCAGGAGGATATTGGTGGCCACCCACCTATTCCACTTGGACCCCCACCGTTGTTTCTTTCAGTTTTCCAGTTTCCTTAATTATAGCACAATTTCATATTTTTGGCAGTTTTCAGGTCCTAAACTTTCGGAGCCGTTTTGAGGCCCTAAACGACTTTTTTTCGGCATCGAATGGTGGTGCAAATATGAGTCCATTTCGGACTCACTATTTGTTGTTTATGGATGTAGTCCTTAAACAGATCTTTCTAACGATGTCACCATGTGCATCAAACGGAGGTAGTATGCTAAAGTTACGACCCTGAGAAATTGATGTACGAAGTTACCCAACGGGGCCCACATTCTGGCTTTTCACCTCCTAGGGTTAGGTTTTTGGATGTGTAGGTTTCCATTGTTTCTCAATAATATATAGGCCTTCGAGCCTCATTGTAACACAGAGTTCAGAGGCATGTAGCCGCCACATCTCTTCTCAGAGATAAGCTACCATCACTCTACCTAGTTTATTTCCATTCTGTATGTAAACAAGTTTCAGTTATTGATTAATGAAATGAAGTGTTATTTCCATTGCATATTTGTTTCTATGGTTATTTGTGTATTCTGTTGCATTCTTGCATAAATCCGGACCAACCAAAGTGTCTTTTTCATTCTGAGATTTATACCAGCAATCTTTAGAACTTCGTTGTAAGAGTCCCATTTGTTTGCCCATTGACCACTAAGTCCCATATCTATTGCATTTAACTAGTAACCACCTTTAAGGATAGCCCACTTAGACCTCACCATAACATTCATAGTCTTCATATCAATCCATTTGAGATGCTCTATAATTTATGTTGGAAGATAGGGTAAACCAGAATCACCTATAAAAGGATCAGTGCCAATTATAATATTTTTCTCATTCCCAATATTCCATCTTATGCCTTTTTTCAGCCAGTGAATTACTTTCATCATACTACTCCAAATTACTGATGCATTTATACAATAGAACTTCGACTTCCCAATCCAAGTATTGACATAAATATTCTTCAAATATTTTGATTTCATTACCTCACTCCACAAACTCTGAGAAAAGAGACATCTCCATAATGATTTAAGGCATAGAGCAGAGTTAAATATACACATATTTTTTATGCCCCAACCACCCTGGTTCGTTGGAGAAGATAATAACTCCCATGATGCTAAATAGAATTTTCTTTCACCAATTGATCCAGACCATAGAAAATGAAAAATATTTTTCCTTATAGAAGGGATGACATATGCTGGAAGTTTGGTCAGAGAACACCAGTATACAAGGATGCTTTGTAGAGTGGCTTTAATCAATGTTAGCCTACCCCCAAGAGTTAGAAATTTGTATGACCAATTTGAAATCCTTTTGTCAATCTTTTTAATGATCCAATGTTAGTCCTTCACTTTGTAACTGTTGGGTTTTATATAGAAACCCAAATATTTAGAACCAGACTCCAGCTGCTCAAATTTATACTCGAAAATATACTTTAAATCACTTTTGCCCTCTTACTGAATATTATGAGTATATATGCATGATTTTTCAGTGCTGATATCCATACCTGAAGCATTGCAAAAAACATCCAGAAAAGAAAGCATAATCTTCCATTCATAAATATTGTCAAGTCCAAATATGGTTACATCATCTACAAAAAGTAAATGAGTGATTAAGACTTTTTCTAAGAATTTTATACCTGTAAAAAACCCAACCTTTCGAGCTTTAATGATAAGTCTGCTGAGCCTTTCAATAATAAGCAAAAATAACAGAGAGGAGAGAGGCCAGCCTTGCCTCAGTCCTCTAGAACTTCTGAAAAGGAAGTTGGAGAGCCATTTATCAAAATACTTCACTCCTTGGTGATACCTCCGTAATATAAAATAAAGAAAATGGAAGCAAACAATTCTTTAAGTTTGTTAAATAATATTGAACTATGCAACCATTTTATTAAAAATAATTTCAAACTTATAAATAAAATAAAATTATATAATTGATGAAAAAGATAATTAAAATTTAAAAAAAATTAAGTAAACTTTTATGGAGTTTTGAATTGGTGTACACTCATTCACCATCTATTCTACAAGTAATGGGCTAATTAAAATCAAATTAATCACAACAATAATCTTATTTTTATATCCCATTATCATTAAATAAATATAATATTATTCTTAAATTTAACTTAACTAAAACATATGTTTAAGTCATAGTAAAAAAGACAAAACTAAGGTTTAAAATTCACAATGAAACGTTTTTACCTTTAAATGCTCAACTAGTTTAAAGGAGTTTGTCTTTTTTGTATGTGGGGAACTTCATCTTCTTTGAGAAGATATGTTCCAACTACATCGTTACAATATTTACCATGAATTTTTGGTTTTTACTCATAAATGAATCATTACAATATTCATCATAACTATTGGTTAATTAGACATTACTAATGTTTATTGTTTTGTTATGGGATTAAAAAATTAAATTTAATGTTTAACCTATATTTTAATATATTTCAAAACTAGGGCAATTTAATAGAGCTCCCAAGACAATATGATTTGAAGCTAATGACAAAATTTATAAAGGATTGAAGTCAAAGAAAATTATTATAGTAAAATATAATAGTTGAACCTTGAAGTGGTAGTAAAATATCATTTAAAATGTCAAGGATATTGTGGTTTGTTGATAAGGCTAGATGGATTTCATTCCATCAACGTGGATTCAATTTTGTTGAGACATGTTCTGGTTTGGATGTACGGTTGGCGGCTTACTCGACCTACCCTCCACGAAAGTGGGAAAATTTGTTTGATGAGATTTTGTTCTAGTTTGGATGTACGGTTGGCAGCTTACTCGACCTACCCTCCACGAAAGTGGGGAAGTTTGTTTGTTGAGATTTTCCGTACGCGTGTGAGCTTTCCTTGATTCCTTCGGAGTAGTAGGAAGGTGGTTTTTTCACATGACTTAACAGACACAACAAGATATCCACCTATTGTTGAAGGATCTATATCTACAACCATAGACTTAGTACAACCATAGCTAATTCAATTGCTTCTATCTAAACATAAAGCGGGGACCAGTTGTTTTGTACATATTCCCTTGTTTTGTTTTAAATATGCAATCACAACACTTCATAAAAATTATTCTCCCCATTCACAATTTGTTTTAGGTGGCAGTCAAGACACACATAGACTTTATGAACTTGTTTTCTTTTAAATATGCAATCACAACACTTCATAAAAATTAGTCTCCCCATTCACAATTCGTTTTAGGTGGTAGTCAAGACACACATAGCCCTTATTAACTCCATAAAGGGTTTGGAGATTTATGGCTATAGCATGGAAAGCAATGACTCCATTTAGAGGAAGAGCAAGTTACGAATATAACCATCTCATTAAAATATCTTGAAAACAATTAGATAAGGAAGATTTATGTGTTCTTTGACATAATGAAACTATTGCCATTTGATCAGTCTTGGTGGACTAAGTTTGGGATTAGTCTTGGTGGACTAAGTTTGAACCAAGTTTCAATGAAACAATTGGAAATTTAAATTTGATTAAAGGACAATGAGATGTCCCTAAATCCGAATCCATGGAAATTTGATTTGGAATTTGGACTATAGACATATTCCTAGTAACATTTGTATAGCTAAAATGCATGGTAGTCAAATTAACATTTGCTATAAAATAAAAGAAAAATGCAGACAAGCAAATATGTAGAGGAAACCATATAACGCAATAAGAAGTTGAATAGGAAAGCAAATCACAAGAAATCCATTGACATTTTTGCACTGTTACATCGTGGACAAAGACCTAAACATAGTCATATAGGTAAATATGCAACAAACAACTATTTACTATTATGATAATAAAGCCACAGGCTTCAAACAATATCAACAAGGAAGTATGAATTTGAATGTTGCTCTTTTGTTCATATCATTTATATAATGCATAGAGATAAATGGCTACATAAATACAATGTACATCAGTTAACTTAGAAGTAGCAATTAGTTATAAACAAATTGCAAGTATGATTTAATAGAAAAGAAAAGCAAACACGGTGGGGAAGAAAACAATGTAAATAGAGCTTTAAGGCACTATTGACTTTGGCAAAATATTGGAAGTTGTTTATGGTAAATTTTCATGACTATCTTTTGCACATAGATGCTGAGTGTATGACAATTTTGGTTTTCCTAATGAAATTGTTAAAAATAAAAAAGAACATATATGCTAATTGTATCACTATTTTTCTTTCTACACTACAAAAAAAATACATTTAGCCTAACAATGATTTCAAAATTGTCAAAATAAAAAGAACATGGAGAAAAAATATTGCGACTAAGATGTTTTGAATGGCCCTAAAAAAAACTACAATGTCATAGTTCAAAATTAACACGTGACCAATAATTTTTCCTAAGAAATAGTATGGCATTAGAGACAACAAAAGTAGACAACATTTTGCATATGTATGTATCATTTACAAAAGGCATGTATTCAAAAACACTAAAATTTGCAACAATTACAAAGTTTGCAATGAATTAAACTACATTGGCTGCAAGTTTGATTAATAATGTTAGAAAAACAAAACATAAAACACTAACTAAATAAAATATGAAACCTGAAACAACAATTGTATATCATATGCTACAAGGAAAAAGAAAAAAAAGAAAAAGATACCAAACATAAACATTAATTGATATATAGAAATATAACTAGTTGCACTATAAGTTGTACACTATTTTATGTTTGAAAATGTGTTGAATTTACAAAATCTTTAGCTAGTTTTTTCAAGATATATCGTTATTAAATGCAAATGCATAATTGCATATGTACTTTTACTGAGTAATTTTCAAAAGAGATTCTGGCAACTTCTGGGCAGCATTGTTCGAGTGTCGGGTTGCGCAAGGGACAATCAAGTGGCCCATTATCTATTTCCAAAATACAATCAACATTATGCTCATATCTAATTTATATTGTTTGTTTGCAAATTGTACACCTTTGATCAGCTATGTACAATGGATTGGTTGATTACATTCAGTGCAAATACGCTGAAAAATTGGTGCTTTGCACTAGGTTTGACTTTGAATATGGAATCATGTAGAAGTTGTATCTAAGAAAAAAACATTTGGATTTGGAAAGTTGATTAAGGAAACTTCTGTCAAAAAACATTTGTTTAATGGAAATTGCAACAAACAATTTTGCATTTGCAACCAAGCCAAAAGAATATGCCTGGGGTGTTTGCTTGCTTTTGGTCAAGAACGTCATGTTTTTTTACCATACAAGAACATACATTTGGATCTACTTTCTTTGCTAGTCATTTGTAATAATTACATCATACCTAGAGAGTAGAATGCAATGTTTTTTTAGTTGTATCTTTTTTTTAGAATTTAAAAAGGCAATAGGAAGTAGGTATATGCTAGTATTCAAGGTTTTAATTAGTCATTGCAATTGCTTTATATCAATTGATCTAAGAGGAGCTATGATTTCTAAAAAAATATCAATCTCAAATTTTAAAACAGATGGCATCGAGCTGCGTTGGAATCGACAAGAGCTTTCCAACGATGTTTGAATTGCTTCAATCAAATGTTGGATGAGGAAGATATTACACTATGAAGCTTTGGCAAAATAGGTAAAATGACAAAACATGGGTGCCATGTGGTATGCCCATAGGATTCCATGTGGCCCATATGTACAAATAACATGGCATGGATGATGTCATCATGCTGACATGACATCACAACATGTTTCCATGTGTCACCCAAAAATGACCAAATTGGGGTCTGATTGGACTAATAAAATTTCCACGTGACATTTGTATGGATGATGTAGCATCTGTACAGTGACGTGGTAGGTACAGTCAATAGGTTGATATCAACACGATGACATGGCTGGTGTTGAGGTAGCATTATGTACAGACATGTGGTACCACTGGAAGGGTGCCACATGGAAAGTCGTACGTTGACTAGGTAGGTGAGGTGGCATCCGTACATGCCAAGTGGTGGGATGCCATGGAAGATCATACAATTGGAAGGATGACATCGACCAATATCTACTTGACACGTGGTAGGTCGTATTTACAACTGGGAAAGGATGACATGGACCAATATCTACTTGACACGTGGTAGGTCATACTTACAACTAGGAAATGAGATGGTGGTCACTGTGCATGCTTGGGCCCATCATTAGGGGCCACATGGCACCTTCAAGAAGCCCAAAGAGGCTTGGGGATCGAAAAATGTGGCCCCATGAGGCCGGGTCAATGCATTACAATCCAATGAATTCCTAAAACAAATCTACACATCTATAGTATGTAGTTACTACTATGTACATAGGGATGGGGTTGTAGGGCTTGAACCTCTGGCCTCCCCACCAACAACCAAACACCCTAGCCAATGTGCCATGCAGTGCACTTTGTAAGCCAAACAAAGAAAATTAAATTTAAATTATTGCTACGAGATCGGGCAGGGGTTAGGTTGATCCTGCCTACATAAGCCTAATATGATTCCCAATGCAGGGTCAATGGGTGGGATTGTTGAGGCACTATGCATATGACAAGGTGCAGAGTACAATACGAATGAGCGCTACCTTAAAGTTTGTTCCATATGGGGAATCCTAAGAGCCATATCCAAAGGTGGTTGAATTTATACTCAAAAGACTTAGAATTTCGAGAGAAGTGTTGATATGACTTGTGTTTCTGAGTCCGATTTGTATATTTGAAGGGGTTCTTTAGAGCCTTTGTTGCTAAGCCCAAGTGTAATATCTCAAAAATTCGTAAAAATTTAAAATTTTTCATGTGACATAAAATGTCAAATATCAATGCTAATGAACCATTAACTGTTAGCGGGTAATTAAACATTTTGAAAGAGAAACGAAGGTTACTTCTTTTATATGGTTTTGTAACTTAAAGGCTTACCTAAAATACTGTGTTAGTACTATTTTAACCTAGCAGTTGAAATTTTCCAGATAGTAGAAAATAAATATGACTCTTTCTAATGCTAAGTATGTTATTGTTTTCTTTTGTCAAGTAGAGAAATTTTCTTAGGTGTAATCGGGGCTTACTTAGCTTATAGCTAACATAGTGGAACTGATGGTTCTTTACAGGTTCTAACAGGTAAGCGTTTTGTTCCAGTAACAAAAAATATCCAGGTCAAGAAAAATACTTCACTAGCATAAATATGATGCTAGAATTAGAATGATTAATTTCAGCTTATTTTCGTTAAGAGGTAACGTTGACCTTATCAAAGTTGTCAAAAATCCCTAAAGATGTTAAAACAAAACTGCATACGCATGGGTTAAATGCTTGACCAAAATTACTATCAAATGAAATCAAATCAACTGGTTGATTAAGATTATTTCTAAGAATACTTGTACTTTTGCTTATAGTAATTGTGATCTAAGTTTAAATAGGAAGAGATATGGTTTGCAGACTTATGCTTAGATCAGTCAAAAACATTTGGAGTTTGGTTTTGATCAAATTCATTTGAATCTTTTGTAAACATGAAAGAAATGATCTATGCTATTTAACTTAGTCTACCTTGACCATCGATTTTTCCTTTCTAAGAGCTCTTAAGTCATCATAATCAATCGTAGCATTACAAAACTTACCTTTACCCTAGGTTTCTATAATTAAATGTTTTCTTAATAGATAAATAAAACTACTTTGACTCTTAAACTGCTTCTCTCAATGTTGGGACGTTAGAACAATTGAGACTCTTATGTAAAAGTATATGGACTGCACTTACTTGTTTCCCCAACTACACAATGCATTAAGAGGGTTGGTCCAAGGTTCCCTTCTTAGTGGAAAGAGTTCTTCTTCAAACTTTTACAAACTTTACTTTGAAGTCTTTTTATCTATATCTTATACCTCGTTTCCTGGTGTACCCTTCAGCTATAAGCTACACTTTTACACAAAGTTGTTTTGTAATTCTCATGAGATATGGTTTTTGGTTTATGTAATATAAAAGATCTTATGATTGCTTGGGCACTAAACAAACAATTACTCTCCAACTCTAAGATACAAATGACTACTTCAAGAAATTATTAGATTTCCCTTATCAATGTAGTTTATTATTAAGGGTATGTTAAAAATATAGTTAACAAATACTACCCTATCTTGCCCAATAAACAACTAACCCTAAACAAAAATCCATTTCTTTATTCTATGGTTTACAAACTAGGCATTGAAATGATCAATGGGTATATTACATTATTGGCAATAAAAAAAAAATTACATTGTTTAAATGATTTATTATTTTGATTTGTAATGATTTTATGCAGATTGGAAACTGCATAATCAACTATTGATTTGCAATCCTCGAAGGTGAAAAATTATAGTGGACACGTGGAAGTGCTTTATCCATTGGTTAAGTTGAGTTAAACGATTGCCCTAACCCTTCATTTCGCAAGTGAGAGGGTTTCTTCGACTAAGGTGCAGCCGAGCTAAGAGCTCGTGGCCACCATAGTTATGTATTGACCTATGAGGTGTAAATATGTCCTTTAAAAACCGCTGCGATCTTGTGTAGGTGAGAACATACTATGTTTTTTTTTTCGAAGCTTGCTGACTGCTGTATGTGCATTGGTGTATTGAGGCTGGTTTTTGGCTGCCGACTTGAAAACCGAGGTTGTGGTTTTAGTACACGGTGACAAGTGCTTCAGCCTTTGGTTGGTTTGCTTTCTTCATGGTGTTTAACTCCTTTAGAGCGTGATTCAGGGTTTTATGTTGCACTTTGCATCTTCATAGTTTTCGGCATTACTCTCCGAGGTGCCATTGAGTTGGCTCCGGAGGCTTTGCTTCCACAACTTCTCCAGGATGAGATCACTACCAGGTAACAGCATGTCAAGGTTTTCATTCTACATTAAAATTGACAAATTCAAATACATTATAAAGATTGTATTTATTATTGTTTTACTGCGCAGGTTTCTCTCCCGGTTTTGAATGTTGGATGCTAGTACATCTCTTCAAACTTCGGCCACGCAAACCCTGGTAAGCCCCGGTTATTATTGAGGGTTTTTCCTGCACTTTAAGTTGGTGGTCGATAAAATATGGAAGCTTCGACGTGCTGGTTGTTGGCTCGACCTTGGTTTACTGTTTTATAATATTGCTTCTTGTTTAAAATACTACTTTTAAAACCCTAAAGGTTGTTATGTGGAAATATTTTAAGGCTGTTGCAGCCGTGACTTACGGTTTTTGGTTGAGCCTTTTATGGCCTGGGAAGATGTAAAAACTTTTTGATTTACTATTTATGTTTAAACTTGTATAAATTGTTTTGATCAGGCTTAAGCCTCGACAGCTGTTATAAGAGGCCATAGGCCATTATACTTGTTCCATTTCGTCTCTGTTTAGTTTGTTTACAGTATTTTTTTTTAATTTAAAAATTACATTTAGTATAAATGGTTTATAGTAAATTTTTACTATTTAATTTGCAGTGTTATTGGGTGATTAAAATGTTCTGTTTCTCTAAAAAGGTTATTATTATTGGGTAACCTATAGTTCTATAATGAGATGGTTTTACAAAAATAAATTTAGTTATGTATTTATTTTGTTTTAGTAATAATTATTCACTGCTGTTATTAAGTTTAGAAAAAAAATGTTGTTAGGTTTTTGTACTATAAAAAAAGAAGATAAAAATCTATTTCAGAGATGAACCCTATCTCTTGTAAACCCTAGAGGTTCTTAAGGGTTGCAGTAAAAACACCTATGCTTACATAAAACAGAGTGTAATTGTAAGCTTGAATAATTAATTATAATGACCTAAAAAGTAATAGCTAGGTTAAACCCTAAATAAAAATTTTACTCTTCCTATATTTGTTTATTAAAATTTATTTATTGTATTTGTAATAAGTGTTAATACTAGTAGTAATTATGTGACTATTATAATTACTAGTGATTATTATATAATCTATTCTTTTCTAAAATTAGTTAATGCAGTTACTTTCAATAGACAGAGCAAGTACAACTAGATTTTTGTAAATAAATCACATAAAACTGTAGAAGTAATTATTTGCATTTTACATGCAGAGTTAATAAACAAATCTACGTATCTAACTAAGCAACCAGCCAGTTGTACTAGAGTACTGCCTTGAAAAAAGCATGGAAAAATACAGTTTGGTAATTATAATCTGCTAATTACTAATTTTATCAATAAACAATGCTCTTTCTTCTTCACTATCCCTAATAAAATAATAATATGCATATCTTGAAAAACTCTAAATCTTTTTTCTGAAACAGTAGATAAACTATAAGTTAACCCAAACAAGTAGAACCTGTGAAATGGATGAGGTGACAACAACTTAAGGAGGCTGTTCCTCCCAACCAACTCCTGGAGAAAGCTTAGTTTGCAATTTCTCAAGACCCCCGAGCTTGTCTCCTCGTCCTGCTGGTAGAGTATTGGGTGATAGATGTAACCTTCAGATCCTCTGTCACTTTATTGGATATACAACAGTAATTCAGCCCTGCTCACAACAGTAAGAACTTCAGCTTAGAGTAGCTACACAAGTTCAATCTTTAGCATTTATCCCCTCAAACTCACTTCAACAAGTCCCCTCCATCGAATTTCTCATGTGCACTTCATTCACTTAGAATGATCACAATTCCAGAATGAGCAACCTCAGTTGTCTTCAATGGGAAGTTTTATATCAATGCCTAGGTCTTCTGGGTCAGTTTTTATTTAATGAGCCCCTTGCTCCTATTCCACTTTCTTGGGGAATCATGACCACAATTATAGGGAAGTTGCCACCTACAACAGTTAGAAGTAGTTTGAGGATGCCACCACTTGTCAATGTACTCTCCACCCAGTCTCCTCCACCAAGTGACCAGTTAACACTCATTTAACAGTTTCCCTAAGCTGTTGTCTCATCATTTATTTATTTATTTATTAATAAAATATTCTGCAATACATTTAATTATCCTTGACCCCACTTGGTCATCAATTACAAACTTTATCATAAAATATAAGATAATGTTCCTCAATGACATTGAATTGTTTTGCAAATTGGGGCATGTGACACCAAGTGTAGAACATCTCTTTATACTCTAAAGTCTCTGAATTTCCTGTAGAATCCAGTGGTATATTTTGTTTATGTTTATGAGTTGCAGAACTGAAAGGTGATTTCAGAAGCTGAATTGTAAGTCTTTATTTTGTATTATTTTAGCATTTTGAGATTAATGAATAGC
The DNA here is from genome assembly GCA_001517045.1 of Pseudotsuga menziesii. Classification (NCBI taxonomy): domain Eukaryota; kingdom Viridiplantae; phylum Streptophyta; class Pinopsida; order Pinales; family Pinaceae; genus Pseudotsuga; species Pseudotsuga menziesii. The sequence goes on from LPNX010290494.1 coordinate 197,280, forward strand.
GGTCTCAGTGTTTGGAGTGGACTAGGACACGTAGCCAAGGTGTCTAGTGAACTTCATTATTAATTTTTGGTGTGATTGTGTTGATATTGTTCTCTTTGATCTCTTCTTTACATCTCACAATTCACTAATGAAAAAATGGTTTATGCAAGTTGATTTTCATAAGCGTAAGGTTTAGTTAAGTGAAGTTAATCACACAACATTGCAAGATGCACTGTCAACTTAAATATCATGTTAACTAAAAAAGATTTTTTATCAATAAAGTACTAGTGGTTGGGTTGGTAACTTAAGATTTTCAGATCATCAATGTAAAGAAATTAAAAGAGAAATTGGCATGATGATCTCTCCAATAAGCTTTAGAAAGAGTAAATCTAATACAACGGCATATTTGTCCAAAAGTGGTGGAGAAGTGATCATGCTTCATGCATTGCTTTTATCATGTGCTAGGTGAAATTTATGCTATTCATAAAGGACATAATTTTTCCATGTAGGTTGTTGTTTGCAAGCATATCAATGTTGAAATCTCCAGCATATACAATGTTTCTTTTTTTTATGTTTGATGTGATGCTTGCTAGAAAATCGAAAACATGTTCAAGTGGTGCATGATATAGACGTTTGCAATTTAGAAAGAGAATGTTTATGAACAAAATCAATAACTATTATTGAATATATCTTATGGTTTAGGTGTATGATGTTTCAAGCACAATGCTCTTTTTGCAACATGTGATGATTCCATGGAGATGTAATGTTGAGAAGTGATTATAATTATTTTGAAGGGGTGACTCTTGTGGGAGTGTATTTGTGTGTGCTTCTTGGAAACAAAGTATATAGACTTTCATCATATCATAGTCACTGGTAATTTCATCAATATGCAAGGGCAAGCTATGAGTGTTTAATGAATAAAATAATAAACAATTGATTGTTTTGTTTGAGAGCAAGCTATATTCAATTTGGTAATATGATTGTTCTCTTAGCCTTTGCATGTCGTAATATTTATTTTTCTACATACATGTGTAATTGGTGTCCAAATATTTTTTATTTATTTTAGATGTGTAGAATTGGTGCATGTTTGCTCGTTGCAATAATCCAATTGTTGGATCTATGAATTCAACCCATTAGCTTTGTTCACCAACCCATCGTCTATAGAAAAATTGCCTCCAATTAGTTCAACGAGCATTTCTTGTTTGAGCACTATTTTAGAGGACATATGCGCATATTCTTGTTTACATAGTTCTCTATTTCTCCTTCATATATTTTGTTGTCAATTTAATTTAGTATGATTGGATATGATAGTAGCAGTGGCGATAACATCTTTTCGTTGTGTTTCTCGACGTCTATGTTGCGATGAAATAAATATGGAAATTTTGGATTATTTGGCAGAGATTTGTAGCAACACTTGTTCAAGTATTTATTTGAGTGTATGTTATAATTTTGTTTAGGATTGATATGAAAATCTTATCATCTTGTCGCATTAATTATTTTGTAGCTTAAAGCATTTGACATTTGTTTACCAAAAGGTGGGTGGATGGAAGAAACAACATTTGTTTGTCTTTTAGCGAATTTTCAGTTTCACTATATGGAAGAAACAACATCATTTTTTCTCTATAGTATTTTTCAGGGTCCTTTTGTTGATTGTACCAAATAGGCTTGGAAATTCAATTTTCTTGTGCCTGTCAATAAATTTTTGATGACGGTTTCAAGTTTTTTGTGTCTAACATTTGATGGTTTAACCAATTTTGCTGAGTGTCAATTTTTTTTAATATTATATATAAATGTAAATAAAATATTGTTTTATAAGTAAAATATTTATATAAAAATATAAAATTTTAAAAGAGAAAATTTTAGAGATTCTCCTTGGAAAAATTTGAAGACTTAGAACTGAAGACTAATAATACAATTAGAAACACAAAATATAAATAAATACAATGCACATACATGGAAATAGAGAAGTCCAGCATTTTGGAAAAATTTGAAGGCTCGAAACTAAAGACTAATAATACAATTAGAAACACAGAATATAAATAAATACAATACACATACATGAAAATAGAGAAGTCTAGCATTTATGTGTTCCTGGATTAGCTAGAAATTAAGAGCAGTCTAGGAGCTGACTGAGCACAATGACCAATGATTGTTAGCTAAGTTTTAGTAGTTAACATAGGTATTAAAAATTTTGACGGGTGATCTAAATTCATGAACGTCAAATTGACGTTTCAAATATTTTATTACCTGTCAATGTTGACGTGTTTATAAAAAAATTACATGTCAAATACATGTAAAAATTAAAAAAAAAACGTTCTGTGGAACGTCAAATTCGAGGCCTGCTGAACGACTACAAAGGAAAGGATAAGACAATATCAATAACTTGGTGATTTGACATTTGTTGTGTATTAAGCAATGCATTTCCAAGTTTTTGATTAATTTAATCGAATCTTCTATTATTAGTCCCTGCCAAGGCAGGGATTATAGCGATCGATGGGTCTTCTTGCTAGTTTGACTTTCTATTAATATTTTGAAAAATTACAATGTTTTCCAAAGTAATATAATAATTATATATTAAATTTAATATTTTAAAAATAAAAATATTGATTTTAATATTTAAAATAAGATATTCTAATTTTATGATTGGTTAAAAGATTGGAAGTGACAATTTACCCTGCCTGGAGGGGGAATTGTCAGATTAAAAATTAAAAAAAACTATAAATTGCCATCTATAATGCATGGACAATTCCCAATAATGCAATGTACAAACATGTAATGTCATATGTCAGTTCTCATTAAGGCAAAGTATATTTTGTGATTCCATCTGTAATGCCAAGATGTTTTGTCATTACTGCAAAGTGCTTATCGATCCATTGGAAATCTTAACTATTTCAATATGCATCATCAATGCACCGCCTTTGTGCCTTCATCACTCTAAAACGCCCTTCACCTCCAAGCTCCCACATCGATAAGCATTGGCAATGGAAACTTCTGCAAGTTCCAGAAAAACGTTCTTCAGAGTCCACATCGACATCGATAGCATTGGCAAAGGTAACTTCTGCAAGTTATAGAAAACATCCAGTTTAGCATTGGAAAAGGCAACTGCTTTATGTACCTAGTCTATTGGTGACTGTTAGCTAGAATCAAGCCGACTAAACTTGAGTTTAATGCTCAGTTAATATTAAAATTAAATATTTTCACGCTGACCTCTTTTTCTTTTTTTCACTTGTCGGGTGAAACTTGTCTTAGTCCCGACTAGACAAGTTTATAAATTTTAGTCGGCCTTTCGACTCGACTAAATTTACTTCGACAAGTTCTTACTTGTCAGTTCTACCGACTAATTTTTACCTCGACCACTTGTCACCTCCAAGCCAATTGAACTCTTAGACCTCTTTAGTCGGCTTACCTCTTCGACCTCTCAAGTTGGCTTACCTCAACCGATCATGTTGGTTCACTTTGGTCGAAATCTACAGAGTATGATTCTTAGTCTAAAAGACTTAAGAAATTACAAATGCTTTTCACCTGTGAGTAAGATGAATTAAAATAGACACATTAACAATTCCAAAGAAATTATAAAACATATACCAAAATATGTAGGAAGACTTGAGTTGACCAATGTGCCGTAAAACCTGGAACTTTCACGGAGTGAGAAATTTTTGGGTTCTTGTTCTTTCAATCAACTATAATTGTGAAAGACATTTACACAAGTAAATCTGGAAATAATGTGCAGCCAAATAAACATGCATTCAACCATAAACTATTTCATATATATAACTATGCAAAAATAACAAAGGTATTACAAACTTGTCTGTCCAGACTTGTTGGCTCACCGACTGATCCTTTTACAGAGCTTCGGCTCTTCAACTGAATCACATACACAGAAGCTTGAGCTTCAACTTCTCTTTCTCTCCTTTCTCACCCTGAGTTCCTTTGTCTCTCTATTATGTCTAAACTGATTTACAATTTTCTTCTTCTATTTATAGGCAACCTGAAAATTGCTTCTTCATGAATCGAGTGACTCACCATTAAAGACTGTAATAACTATCTACCTAACAACTTAGCTTCAGAAATAAATTTGACTAGATTACATTGCCGAATCATGGAATCTTCCCTCTTGTTAGACTGACCGACAAGATCTTGACTGATACAGAATCTGACAGAGTCAGTTGAGAGTCAGGTACGGATCTGCGAGTGATTAATATTTCCAACACCCCCCCTTAATTATGAGCAGATGGGGATTTAAAAAAAATAAAAATTTACAAAATGTTTGAGAGCTTAGACATGGTCTGTTTATGACAGAGTTCACTGTGGAGAACTTGTCATTCCAAGATAACTATGTAGATACTGGAAAGCATCCTTTGCCAATGGTTTTGTAAACATGTCTGCAAGTTGATCTTCAGACCTGCAAAATTCCAAACAAATTTCTTTATTGTTCACCAAATTTCTTATGAAATGAAACCTTGTGTCGATGTGCTTGGTTCTCTTGTGAAACACATGATTCTTGGATAATGCTATGGCTGAATTGTTGTCGTAGAAGATGGTTGTCGGTTCTTGATGGTTCTGTGATAAGTCTTTTAACACTCTCCTCATCTAGACAGCTTGACATGTAGCACTTGTCGCTACAACATACTCTGCTTCAGTTGAAGACAAAGTTACTATGGGTTGTTTCTTTGAATCCCATGAAACAACACCTGTACCAAAATGAAATGTGTACCTAGATGTGCTCTTCCTGTCATCTATGCTGCCTCCATTGTCACTGTCAGTGTAACCAATGAGTTTAAAATTGTTTGAGGTTGAATACATAATACCAAGGTCTTTTGTGCCACTTACATACCTCAGAATTCTTTTACCTCCTTTCCAATGTGATTCTTTTGGTGATTCCATGAACCTTGAGATCAGACTTACTCCATACATAAAGTCTGGTCTTGTCGCTGTCAAATACATAAGGCTGCCAACAAGCCTTTTGAACATCGTAGGATCGATAGTGGATCCTTCATAATCTTTGCTCAATTTTAAACCTGTTATCACTGGTGTTGGAGCTGTCTTGTAATTAGACATGTTAAATCTTTTTAAAAATTCACTTGATACTTAGACCGTGATATAAAAATACCACTTTCAGATTGCTGAACTTCAATGCCCAGAAAAAACTTCATAAGCCCTAGATCAGTCATTTCAAATTCACTTTCCATGACTGCTTTAAAATCTGCTATGCCATAATCACCAGTAAATATTAAATCATCTACATACAGGCAAACAATTAACATCTTACCTTGCTCATCAACTTTGGTGTACAAAGTCGGTTCACTTTCACTTCTGTGAAATCCATTTTCAGTGAGATAGGAATCAATCCATATGTACCAAGCTCTAGGAGCTTGCTTCAACCCATAGAGCGCCTTTTTCAATCTGTACACTTTATGTTCTTGACCTGGAACTTCATACCCTTGTGGCTATTCCACATATACTTCCTCTTCTAGATATCCATTTAAGAATGCCGACTTGACATCCATTTGATGAACATGCCATTTGTTTTGTGCAGCAATGGCCAAAACTGTTCTGCCTGTATCCATGCGTGCAACAGGTGCAAACGTTTCATTGAAGTATGTGCTGGGTTGTTGTGTGCACCCTCTTGCTACCATTCTTTCTTTGTGCTTTTGCACATTCCCATCAACATCTTGCTTTGTCTTATAAATCCATTTGATACTGATTACATCTTTGTCTTTTGGTACATCAACCAGTTCCCATGTCTGGTTTTTCTCAATGCATTCTATTTCTTCATCCATGGCTTGTGCCCATACTTCTTCTTCAATAGCTTCTTCAAATGTTAGTGGATCATATATAGGATAAAATAATGCAAAGAGAGAGAATGAATTTGGTGTACCAGCTTCATATATCTCTCGCAGACTTCTTGTCTTTACTGGTTCTGCCGATGTCGACCTTGACGAAATGCTTGATGGAGTCTGCTGTCCTCTTGGTGTGCTTGTTGGTGTAGCTTGAGCTGCTACTTGTGTCGATGATCCTTGTGCTGAACCATGTCGTGGTGTCATGGGATTCGACTGTGCTGCGACTGGTTGACTTACATGTGGTGTTTGAACCACTTCCTCTTCCATATCATCATTGTCGACATTCAACACAATATTGACATTTATGTTGACGGTTCCATCCCATGATTCATTCTCGACAAATTGAACATCTCGAACAGTTATCACTTTCCTTGTGACAGGATCATACAACCTGTATGATTTTGTGTCTTCAGAATAACCGACAAAAATACATTTTTGTCCCTTGTTGTCTAGCTTCCTTCTCAGCTCATCTGGAACATGAGCATAAGCAACACAACCAAAAAATTTTAAATGATAAACACTATGATTCATACCTGTCCATGCTTCTTGGGGAACTTTGTTCTTCACACTCTTTGTTGGACACTGGTTCATAATGTATATGGCAGTTGCGACTGCATCACCCCAATATTCATTTGGCAAATGCTTGGCTGCTACATTCCTGTGTGCCATCTCCATGATGGTTCTGTTCTTTCTTTCAGCAATACCATTTTGTTGAGGTGTATACCGTGTAGTGAATTGTTTTTGTATGTCATGGGTCTTGCAAAAATTCAGAAATTCATTTGAAACATATTCACCTCCTTTGTCAGTCCTTAAGATCTTGATGCGATGCCCACTCTAGTTCTCCACAAGTGCCTTGAACTACTGAAAATAACTAAATGCATCAGATTTATGTTTCAAAAAATATACCCACGTTTTTCTTGAGTAGTCATCAATAAAAGTTAGAAAATATTTGCAGCCACCAATGGATGATGTCTACATTGGACCACAAATATCATAGTGCACAATTTCAAGTGGTGTGCGTGCTCTATAGGACTTTTCGACTGGAAAAGTCTCTCTATGCTGCTTGCCAAAAATGCAGTCTTCACAATTCCTTTCTGGTATGTCGATCAATGGTAATCTCTTCACCATATTCTTTGTGTGCAGTAGCTTCAGCCCACCAAAATTTAGATGTCCAAATCTGAAATGCCACAACCAGGATTCATCCTGAACCTTTGTCTAAAATGCATCTTGCAAATTAGCGTTGCAATTTTCTTTCTTGTCCAGGAGCTCGACTGTTTCTTCACTTTCAGCCTTGAATGCAGCTCCTGAGTTTGTCTTCCCTTTCATGTCAGGAACTATTCTCAATGGGAATAATTGGTTGCTTGTCATTGGCACTTTTGTTATCAGCTGGTCGCTTGGATGCTTGTCTTTAATCACACAGTGATCATCTTCCATGTATATTCTGTAGCCTTTTTGTATTAGTTGTCCAATGCTTAACAAATTATGTTTTAGACCTTTGACATGATAGACATCAGGGATATACTTACTCTCCCCCTGTTTGGTTAGAATATCAATAGTGCCTTTTCCTAAGACAGTAACTTGGACATTGTTTCCAAGTGTAACATCAGTTTGAACTGAATTATCTAGACTAGAAAACAAATTTAAATTACCAGTCATGTGGTTGCTGCATCCTGAATCTGAGTACCATGTGTCATGTGGACTTTCTTGAACAGCATTGCATTCAAGTGGAGATGTCGATGCCATTAACATTGCACTTGTAGAAGTGTTGGTGTCGGTCGACTGATTTGGGCTTTGCCTTCCTTGTTAATATTGTTTCTTCATGCATTCATATGCACAATGACCAAATTTCTTACAGTAATGACATTGGATTTTTTATTTATCAAACCTCTGGCCACTTGGCTGACTTGGGTTCTGATTATCTCCTCTACCACCGACATTTACAGGACTTCTGCCTCATCCTCCTCTTGAAGAACTTCTTCCTCTGCCTCTGAAGTTGTTTCTCCCCTTTCCTCTACCACGGCTTATGGATGACTGTGCTGCGAATGCACCTTCCAATGATGTTTGTGTTCTGCTGAGTCTGTGTTCATGATTGATGAGTGAAGCTTGTAGCGCAACAATGGTAAATGTTGACATGTTTGTGTGTTCTTCTAAGGTCACAACCAAGTTTTCAAAATCTTGGGGGAAGACTTCTGAGAATGTTTTCAACAACCCTTCGGTCTTCTATGGATTCTCCATGAGATTTCATTTGGTTTATCAAACCAACAACTTTGGTGTAGAATGTGTTTACATTCTCAGAATCTTTCATGGACAGACATTCAAAATATCTTCTCAGAATCTGCAGCTTGGATGTCCTTACCTTACCCAAACCTTAATAGGCAGTCTCCAATGTATCCCATGCTTGCTTAGCATTGGTTTTTGCTGCTACTCTTGGGAGTATGCTCTCATGCATAGCTTGATGTATGTAAAACAGAGCTTTTCCATCTTTCTTCCTTTGTTCCCTCAAGACATCTTTCTCAGCCTGTGTAAGATTGTTATATGATGTCATGTCTGCTGGTTTTGCATAACCATGTTGGACGATCTCCTAGACATCTTGACCTCTCAATAAAGCCTTCATTGTTAAAGACCAATATTCATAATTCTTTCCTGTAAAAATTGGACTTTGCAATGAACCAGAAGTGGAAACCATTTTTAATTTTTAATTAACTTTCCTTAGAAAATTAATTTTCCACTTTTTAAGACAAGATTTCTTTCTTAAACCTTGCTCTGATATAAACCTTGCTCTGATACCAGTTAGCCAAAATTGAGCTGACAAAACTTGAGTTTAATGCTCAGTTAATATTAAAATTAAATATTTTCACGCGGACCTCTTTTTCTTTTTTTCACTTGTCGGGTGAAACTTGTCTAAGTCCTGACTAGACAAGTTTATAAATTTTAGTTAGACTTTCGACTCGACTAAATTTACTTCGACAAGTTCTTACTTGTCGGTTCTATCGACTGATTTTTACCTCGACCACTTGTCACCTCCAAGTCGGCTGAACTCTTCGACCTCTTCAGTCGGCTTACCTCTTCGACCTCTCAAGTCGGCTTACCTCAACCGACCATGTCGGTTCACTTTGGTCGAAATCTACAGAGTATGATTCTTAGTCTAAAAGACTTAATAAATTACAAATGCTTTGCACCTGTGAGTAAGATGAAGTAAAATAGACACATTAACAATTCCAAAGAACTTATAAAACATATACCAAAATATGTAGGAAGACTTGAGTCGACTAATGTGCCGTAAAACCTGGAACTTTCACAGAGTGAGAAATTTATGGGTTCTTGTTCTTTCACTCAACTGTAATTTTGAAAGACATTTACACAAGTAAATCTGGAAATAATGTGCGGCCAAATAAACATGCATTCAACCATAAACTATTTCATATATATAACTATGCAAAAATAACAAAGGTATTACAAACTTGTCTGTCCAGACTTGTCGGCTTACCGATTGATCCTTTTACAGAGCTTCGGCTCTTCGAGTGAATCACATACACAGAAGCTTGAGCTTCAACTTCTCTTTCTCTCCTTTCTCACCCTGAGTTCCTCTGTTTCTCTATTATGTCTAAACCGATTTACAATTTTCTTCTATTTATAGGCAACTTGAAAATTGCTTCTTCATGAATCGACTGACTCACCATCAAAGACTGTAATAACTATCTACCTAACAACTTAGCTTCATAAATAAATTCGACTAGATTACATTGCCGAATCGTGGACTCTCAACTTAGCTTCAGAAATAAATTCGACTAGATTATATTGTCGAATCGTGGACTCTTACCTCTTGTCAAACTGACCGACAAGATCTTGACTGATACAGACTCTGACAGAGTCGACTGAGAGTCAGGTACGGATCTGCGAGTGATTAATATTTCCAACAGTGACCACAGGCTATCAACTATGATCACCTACTTGGCACAGACTAGATCTTCATGCACCGAATGTATAGAGAAGAGACCAGAGCATCTCATGAGTATAGCTTCTTCAATGAATATACTTCATTCTATCACTAACCGTAGCTTCTAGGCGCTGAGTATCTAGCCGAGCCCGTAGCTAATCCAAATAGCACAGCAGCCAGAGCTAATTAGCTAATTTTGGGCTATTGCCAAAAAATCTAAATGAAGAGTCACTCTGAATGTCAAGACAGTGCATTTTTTAATAATTGCTGCAACTTCCTTAATTCACTATTTATATATTGGTATTCGTTATGGCTATGTAGGCAAAAAGAAACAATTTCCCGAGGTGCAAGTTCTAAGGTTTATTGTCAATGTAGCATTACTATATTTTCTGCATACCATTCAATATTTTATATGGATCACAAATAAGTAATATGAACTTAAATGAAATAAAAGGTAATATTTGATTTATTATTTTTCTACATAACCTCGTATTAATTTTGTTGTTCTTATAATATCATATATTATGTTTATGTTATATGTTCTGGTAAAATATTAGCTTGTAATAAGTTTATATCAAAATATGATTTATCTCACAATAAATAATATATAAACTGAAATAAAAGGTAATATTTGATTTATTATTTTTCTACATAACCTAGTTTTAATTTTGTTGTTCGTATAATATCATATATTATGTTTATGTTATATGATGTGCTAAAATGGTAAAATTTTATCTTGTAATATGTTCATATCAAAAATTATATTTTGAGATAAATAAATTTTATTATGATATATTTTTTAATAATACAAATATATAATATTATTTAATTAACAATATTTTTACAAAAATTAATCATATTATCCTTAAATTATACTATATTTATAAATTTACAAGTATAATGACATAAATCATTTTAAAATTTATAAATTATATTATAAAAAATGTAAACATAAATCATTTTAAAATTTACAAGTATAATAACTAACATAAATCATTTTTAAAAACTAACATAAATCATTTTAAAATTTACAAGTATAACACAAATCATTTAAAAAAATCATATCCATTTTGGATAGCTAATTAACTTTTTACAAATGTGAAAATTAGTAAAAAGTTCTAAAGTTTTTTACTTCAAAAAACTTTTTTCCTAATTGCTATAATTTTTTTTTTTCATTTTAAAAAATTCATATCCATTTTTTCTTTTTCTTTTTTCATTTAAAAAAATTCATATCCATTTTGGATAGATAATTAACTTTTTACAAATGTGAAAATTAGAAGAAGTTCCAAGGTGTTGACTTCTAAATGATTGCTATAATTTTCTTTCTTAAAAAAACTATTTTGGATAGCTAATTAACTTTTTATAAATGTAAAAATTAATATAAGTTTCAAAGTTTTTTACTTTAAAATTATTTGTTTTCGTAATTGCTACCATTTTTATTTTTTCTTTGTTAAGAATAGGTAGTTATCATAAGTTCTAAAGACTTTTGATTTCTATATAATAATAATAATAATAAAATTTGCTGACTTGATAAATTTTCTTTATTTAAAAATGGGTAGCTATCACTATAAATCACAAAACTATGCTAATGCTAATGCTGATGCTGACAAAATAATCGCAACCAAAGATTACAACTATGCATCACAAAACTATGCTAATGCTAATGTTCGTAGATTAATCTCAACCAAAGATTACAACTATGCTAATTCTGGCAAAATAACAGAAACCAAAGAATGTCAATTTAGTTCTTCTGCGGGTATTCTCTACCATGCATCCTGGTTAAAAATGGTTTCTTAAGTTACTTTTATAATGATTTTCTAATATAACTATTTTGTTTGTTTGTTAAAATCCAATATCATAAAATTTGAATTTGGAAACTCTTAAATTATGTGTGTGAATATATAAATGGATCCAATACCATTAAATACCTTTATAACATTTAAATTATTCAATTTCCATAACTAATATAGAAGGTTATATTTTTGTTTGAAATACAAAAAATATATCTTAAAAAGTAAAAAAAAAAACTATTTGTTCTATCTGTATATAAAAAATTCAATTCAAGAAGAAATTAAATATACTTAAAATGTTTAAATTATGGCAACATCCATGATACAATCTTGGGGTACTATTTGGTACATAAAACATATATCAACCACTCGAGTTAACCCACCGGGCTAATAAAACTAATACAATACGTACATGCCTATATTAGAAATATAATTAGAAAGATTTCTTTAACACAAATAAAATTGCAAAACAAAATATAATAAAACCAATGCAATTATATAAATAGCTATATTATAGACCAAAACATAATCAAGTCCAACATCCACAAAGACTATAATATTAATCTTCTTATGTGACATGTGTCCCAAGTCTCCATCATGTTTAATTGTTCACTACAAAAAAGAACTATATGCATGCTAGAAGCAATAACCAAGATTTTGTGAGAAGAATCAAGTATAGGTTTTTTATTTGATATAATATTTAACAAATCATTATTTAAATATTTGGTACATATAATGTAATAAGCAATGTAATAGTTAAAATTGTATTTGTTGAAATATACAGTGTAATTCTTAGAATAAATGTAAAAAATGTTAATGAAACCTTGAGAGAAAATATGAAACAACTACAAACCTAAAAATTATAGATGATAACTAAAATCATACTGGCATGAACTACACAACACCTTAATAAAAATTGGTATCTTCATTAACTAGCTAGGTTGACTAATAAGTTTGAAAGCCCTTGCCTCTTTTTGAGTTTACACTTCTCTTTATGATCATAAAATGGCTTACATCTTTACTCTTTTCATATTGCACATCTTTGTGATTCTTATTAACTTATTTCAAATTTTAATTAGGTTTAAGGATTAATATATATATATATATATATATATATATATATAT
>LPNX010290494.1:210919-286958 GCA_001517045.1 Pseudotsuga menziesii
GGTAATTAATTCCTTTAAAAACAAATAAATAAAGTGACCAATTTCTTTAAAAACAAAGAAACAAATTAAATTTTATTAAGTCTTCCTATTAATATTTTAATAATATGTAACTAACAAAAATAATATCATAAATATTAAGATTTAATTTATAAATACATACCATATATAAACAAGCAGGGACTAGCTGCTTTGCAGCTATTCACCTTGTTGTTATGATGGCAATCTTCTCTCATTCTTTTAAAAGTAGATGTCATTGTGTGATCCATATTTTTCATATAAGAACTACAATAAGTAGTTACAACATAAACATATTATATGAATTAAGCAAGTTTATATGAATTATGCATATGTATTGGCATGCCATAGCTCCAAAATCTATTTTGCAAGTGCATTTATCCAAATGTCACATGGATTCCTCTTAGCAAAAGGATAGGGCACAATAGGCATGAGTGAAAAAGACTAATATATTCTTCCCTTACCATTTGGAGCTCTTTTTTGAACACGTCAAAGGAAACATTGTAAGTTGTCGCATTGTTGTCAAGTGGATGCAAAATTGTAGTTCTATCAATTGAAGGAAAGGGAAAATTAAACTTGTATCTAGAATTGCATTTTTTTTCGATAATTCTTGTGTGGTGATGAGTTTGGATATTGATAAGGACTTTGGACAATAGCATTGAGTCACAAGATATGTACTTGTCAACAAATGTTGTGAACCACTTATACTATGAAACGAGAACTTGACATAGTTCTCATTTTTCTTTCTCCTAATTTTAGTAGCTATTATTACCTCCGTTTCAAAAAGGGTCGATACGAGTATCACACATTTTAATTTTGAGGCATTTTTTGGGCTTTTGAATCATCTTTGTCCTAAAATATTTTTAATTTATATTTTCAAATGTGTTTTTTAGAAATTTAACAAAATAACATACATTTAGAAGGAAGTTATAATGAAAAACATGTACATTTTGCAACTTTTTTCTTTAAAATAAGATATTTTTATTGACAAATTTATAAAATGCCAGAAAATAAAGGCATTTAAAACCATTTTCAATGGATTTTTAGAGATAGTTTGTATAAAAATGATACTACTTTACATTATTTTCCAAAAAGTAACGATTTACATAAATTCAGAAAAAACTATACCATATATTTGTAAATAACATACTAAAAACATTATATATAGAAATTTTATTTCTAAAATACAGTTTGAAAGTCAAAACATTACTAATATATCTTATCAAAAAGTTCTCAAATTTAACATTTTCTTCAAGACATGAAACTAACCAACAATATAATGTCGACCAAATTCTTCATCGAAATTGGAATTGTTTGAGCTTGGCTTTCTTTAGGGTCATCAATGTCCCCTTCCATTGGGTCTTCTATGTATGTAAGATTCCTAGAGTGCTCATTTCCAAACATCCCTCATAATGGGGGTTGAGGCTAAGTGTTTCACTAAATTTTTTAAAAAGTACATTAAAAAAAATTACATCGATATTACATTAAAAATATTTAAATAAAATCTAAACCCCCCTAACCCCATAAATCCCCCCACATTAAATTTAAAAAAATAACAAAAACTTAAAACACCCCTAACCCTAACATCAACATTATTTAAAAGAAATAAAAATTTAAACCTCCCATAGCCCCTAAAACCTCCCCACATTACATCTAAAAATAAATAAAAATAAAAATTAAAACCCCTTAAACCCCCACAACATTATATTAAAAAAAAACCCCTAACGGCCCCCCCCACCCCCCCCCGCATCAACATTACATTAAAAAAACATTTAATTTTTTTATACCCCCTAACCCCTAAACTCCACCCCACCCACGCATTATTACATTAAAAAAATATAAATATTTTTTTTATAAACCCTACCCCTAACGCCCACAACATTAAATTTAAAACGATATTAAAAAATAGTGTTTTAACCCCCTAAGCCCCTAAACGTTGCCCTAAACATTATATTAAAATAAAATAAAATAAAATTTTTACCCCTCCCTTCTCCCTCCTCCCTTCCCTGTTGCCTTCCTCCACCCCCTCCTCCTCCCTTCCCCACTACCCTCCTCCCCCTCTTCCTCCCTGCTCCTCCCTCCTCCCCCTCCCGCGGCCCTCCTTCCCCCTCCTCCACGTCGCCCCTCCCTTCTCCCTCCTCCCTTCCCCTCCTCCATTACCCCTTCACCGTGTCCCTCCTCCCCCCAGCCCCCCTACTCCTCCCTCCCCCACGGACCTCCTATATGTGAATTCATTATGAATATATTAATTCTTGGCTTTGTATGATTATATGATTCCTTTAGGGCCTAAGGACTAGGTTTCCTCCCTCAACCATGTCTACGGATATGTTCCTAGTGCTAAAATCATTCTAATGCACTGCATATTCTCTCTTGGATACAAAAGATCACATATAAGGGTCCTATGTGTAGGTTTGATGCCTAGTTCATGGACCTCAAGCCTTAAAAACTACCTTTAGGGCACAAGTCTTGATTTTCTTCCACCAAGCATGGTCAAGGGACTATGACAGCCTCCTAATGGTGTCCATATTACAACACAAAGAAAAATATACTCTTGGGAGGTTAGGCATGGTTGTTTAAGGTGTTTTTCTTGATAATGCTAAAATATTACTATAGGTCTTAAGTCTTGATGATGCGAAATGTTTTTATTCATTTCCCTAGCCATGCACCAAACCCATTTTTTGTGGTTTTTTGACCCTAGGTGGACATGGTTGATCTTTCTCTCCTTCCACTAGTTGTAGATTCGACACATGCAAGCCATGATTCTTCAATTAAGAATAGTGAACCCTCATACCTATTTAATGACATTTTATCATGTTGAATATCATTCACATCATAAATTAAAGGATTAAAGGATGAAGATGACATTGTAGATGGAAGAAAAGACAAAAGTTTAAAGTCAACATACAACCTATAAATCAAAATTGTCTCATATAAATTTAATGATGAAGTTTACATCTACATAACTTGGTGAGATGTAGGTTAGGATTGCTTAACACATTTCCATGTTATGAGGAGGATAAGTTATGTGTGGTAGAAGTGTTGGTACTTGTAAATGTATGTCAAAATCATGCCTATTCTAATTTAGAACTTGGGCTTTATTTGACTTGGATAATTTCAAGTTCTATGAGTTTGACACACTAGATGGTAGCTCTAATAATATTTCCTAGAAGTATTAATGAATCTTGTATTGTTGGAGAGGGAAATTTGTTCTCAAGTTGATGGGTCTATCCCCAAACCTAGAAATTCTATTAATAGTAGTTGAATGGAAGAATAATGTAAGGTCCAAATGACCATAGTCATCGATGTGAGATGTTTATTAATCATTAATACAAGAAGTTTCAATATTGTGAAGGAATTATGGGACAAGTTGATGTCTTTATACAATTGTACTCTATTATTTCAAGGAAAACGATTATACAAAGAAAATTGAACCATATAGGATGGTAGATGGAGAAAGTGTTTCCTTAGATTTTTGGCTAAGCCAAAGAGATAGGATATCAATTGCATGATGCTGGAGATAAAATATTAGATGAAAAACTTATTCACATAACCTTAAAAATGGGCTCTATGAAACTACAAAGTGTTTGTCACAAAAGTACTACCATATAAAAGGTGCCTTTTTTTGAATAATTGTAAAAGACCTTATTGGCATAAAAATAGATGTGAAAGAAGGCTATGAATGAAATAGAGGTTGATGGGTACATGTTGTATTGCTATTTAATACCAAGACAACTAGCTATAAAATAAGAACAAGAATGTGGGTAAGGACCATCATCAATAAAGTGGTGGAGAATATTCATCCAAAGGAAGCTATGATAAGTCTAGAGTGGTAAGTTTTTATTACTAGTAGATGGTGAACACCATTAAATATTGTCCTAAGAAAGAATTCGATGAAAGGTAAAGACACGATAAAGAACATGGTGGAGTTCAATCTTTCCAAGTTAATGTTTCCCAAGTTCATGGAGACGACGAGGTATTTAAATAAGTGGATTCTTAACAGATGAGAAAGATGACTAGATGAGAAAGATGACTAGTTGGAGAAGCCATGTGTATCCAAGTTTCTTAATATGGTATATTATAAACAAAACATTATTGAACCTATGCAAATTTGTTGAATCTTGAGCAAACATTGAGAATTCTAGCACCTCCTAGAAGGTACTCCGAAATCAAATTTTAAACTAAGAGGTATGTATATATTGCTGATTTGATGAGTACCTTGGTTTATTATAGGCCCAAGACTATTTATGAAGTATCATATTCTATTCAATGGGTTGAAGCCATGCAAGAAGAGGTATGTATATATTGTTGATTTGATGAGTACCTTGGTTTATTATAGGCCCAAGACTATTTATGAAGTATCATATTCTATTCAATGGGTTGAAGCCATGCAAGAAGAGTATGAAAAAATTATAAAGAATGATTTGTTGAATTTTTTCATTATGCCTAAGGGAAATAAGGTTAATAGTAGTAGATGGATTTCTAGTGATTTCATAGAAAAGTATAAAGGAAGATTCGTTGTGAAATATTCAACTAAAAATATGGATATTGACTAAGATGATATTTTGGTCCAATTGCTATTTATACCACCATAAAATGTACTCTTTACTTTGATTATTTTTATGGTTGGAGTATTCATTAGATGAAGTGAAACCTACTTTCTTTAATGGTGTTTTTAAGTCCAATTTATATGAAGCATGACGAGATTTTCTTTCACTTTTAATAAAATGCAAATCGAAAGTTGTGCATAAATTATCAACCTAGGGATACAAAGGCTTATGAGATACCTGGCAAAGTATATGTCAGACACTGTAACTTGGAATGGTTTAACACAGAGGAGGTCGATGGATTACAAAACTAAATATGAGATGCAACTATTGGTGAACAGGCTCCTAAGAAGATCATAACTTACAGAAAGAATCATGTAATCAAACCAAAAGCTATGACTATCAAACTTAACAACCCTATGTTATGCTGTAATGTTCTGCTATGCTACAAAAGGAAGTTCATTTTTGAATCTGATAAAACACATTGGAAATTTCACATGAAAGCAATTTAATAAAAAACAGCTAGAGTACAGAAATTGGAAAGATCTAATTTAATTCAACAACCTGCTTCTACCATTATGAGCTAGTAACAGATTCTCAACAATAATTCTAATGCAATCATTCACCACAGAAGTAATCCTGATTCAGTGTTCATAATCCATACATTCCCCTATGTTCACTAATAATGATAATGAATATTATACTATCTAGTTGTGTCACCACTTAAACATTCACATTCAACTGTAATCAACACACCAAATCCAAATCGGAGACAATTAGATCAATCTTCAACTACATAAAACATTAATTTCAACAATATCAACTATGTGCATAAAGAAAATAAATTCTAACTACAAAAACACCTATCATAGAAGGGGGCCTTGCCTTCAGCTACAAGAGCTGAACAAGCCACTCACTCACATGAAATTAATTAACACATACAAAAGCAGGATAATATAGGGTTTTTATATAAAAAGGTCCGATCACAGCAGTGTTCAATAGATCTATGCAAAATGATGGCTAAACTACTGTGGAAGAGATTCAATATTCTTATACATCAACGCTCATGAGAGAAGTATGAAAGATCGTGTAGTTACAACAAATTTCCCAATAAGGCCCATCTGCTGATTCTCAAAAGATCTCATGAGCCATTCCAGGAGCCAGTATTGTGGAGAGTGGAGATGACCCCAGAAATATCCCGAAGCAGTCAACAACCTTGTGGGATGACCCAATGAGTTATGAGTCATCAAAGACCCGAAATGCTGAATTGGACACATAATCTTCGATTCTATGATTGATTGCATCATCGTTTATGCGCTGGGTAGGTGACCAAAATGATGTAAAATAACGTCCAGGAGCCAAATACATAAACTTGATACCTATCTGTTATATCTTGGGACTGAGATACAAGTTGTCCAGTTTCCATAATTCCTTTATTCTGCAACCTGGAAGTAAAATAATATTGAACCTGAAACACCACTTCTTTAGTAGGCGATCATGGCATCATAACTCTATCCAAATCATCAGCATTTGACAACTAAAAAGGAAAACAATATCAATCCTAACCAAAGACAAAACTTCGCCAAATGTAATGAAGAGATAAAATAGTGATATCGGATTAGATCAGAAAGTTCATAAACAAGGGAAAATATGAGAACAAAAAGGGTCATATACATAACCCTTCATCTCCCCCCAAACAAAAGGTTTGCATGTCCTCATGCAAACTAAGACTATGATCCACTAACAGGGGTACTCAGAGAGCTATTTAGGCACTCATCACTCCACTTATAGGAACAATAGCCACCTTCTATTGCACTGTAAAAACCCCTTTGTTCATTAAATTTTTTGCAAAATTCACTGTCCTCTCCATCCACCACAGGACACCAAAGTATAGGAAAATGAAATCGAAGTCCAATCCAATTGGATTTATGCATAGTCAGGAAGTCAAAATAGACTTGTGCTCTATCTAGGGCTATCTCAAAAATTCTAATTGAGAAGGGACCTTTTCTCTTCAAGTCTGGACTCAGAGCATTAATCCTTATTTGTAGACAGAGCAAAACCTCCAACCTGTGAAAGGGAATCCAATTTCTGCATTCTTGAACAACTTTAAGTTGGGTGGTCTCCAAGAGGGTAACAAATACTTGATCTTGTATAACCCAATTCCCGGCTATGCATAATTTTTCAATTGAGGGGGAACCTCTCACCCAAAGAGCATCTTCCCATTCAATGTTTTCCACAGTAGTGGCGGCATTGTTCCATCTCAAATGATTTCTCATGAAGGACATGAATGCCCTCAGTTGTACTTCCCCTACATGAGGGTTTGGGTCCCAATCCTCATAGTCTTTCATAACCGGATTATGCATATATAATTCACATAAAAAAATCTTGTTCTTCATCATTAATCCTAAAAAATGCACCAATGAACCGATCTTAGATCTCAATGTGATCATGATACCCCATGGTTACCATTGACAGTCTAAAATATATAAGTTTTTCTTTTATAAACATAAAGTAAAGATTCAAAGGGGGTCTTAGATTCCTCATAGAATGAGCTAGATAATTCATGTATTCTTTTTCATATTTCAATTTCTCCACTTCTTGACTAAGCCTCCTCGTGGCCAAGGCATAATCATGTTTCTGTAGGTGCTCTGTAATTGTTTCCTATTTTTTCCATTTCATCCAGTCGCCAGCCAAATTTAGCTGTTCTTCCAGTTCCCCCTAGGTTCCCCATCCTCTGCTAACAACAGTACCCTTATTATTTTTACAAACCCAAACCTTGCTTACATAGGCCCAAAGGCGAATCGAAATCCCACAGTAAAACTCAAACAACAACGTGATAACCTAGTCCTACCCATAATGCCAAGAGGTGACAAGCGTAGGTCGTTTAATAGGCTTACCGTGCACCTATGGCATCACCCACGAACCTAGGGTAAAACTTTGAACCATTAAGCTCCACTCCAACCTTGTCACCTGCAACCACAGCCAAAATGATGAGGATGAGAAGTGTGCAAATGATTAAGCCATGAATCAAACATCCAACACTACCATGAAACCAACAAAGCATACCTTCTTTAACCAGGGTGTCGTCTCCATCCTCTGCACAGAGCCAAGACCAAACCATCAGCGAGACAAGTGAAATGACCAAGTCACTCATGGAGCCAAGCCCTAAGATTTGGCTGCCCCAAACCTTGAGATGCATTAATGGCATTAGCCTGGTGTCCAATATCAATCCAAAAGCCACATCTCCATAGTTTACAAACGTTACATTATCGCTGGTCTCCATTTCCATGCAAGTCTTAAACACCAACATTTAATGTTTAAACCATATGTTTTTGACTCACCACCCCAACACTCATACAAGGTATAGTATAATGTTTAGTCCATACTATATACGCTAACCCAAATTCAATCACCAATGCACAAGTATGTTAGGTATCGTTTAGACCATAGGTTAAGCCTTAAATTTTCGCTCTCCCATTTTCCCTAAGCATTAAGCTTAGAAACCATGGCATATGAAATATTCTATGGTAGTATTTGGTTATATAATAAAATCTAGGTTTGATCTTAAACCAAGCTTATAACCTGCCATAAAAGAAATAAAATATATGTTAATAGTTATAACAAAGTAAACATGAAATATAAATATAATGATTAATAGATATAACATAGATAATTTATCTATGTTAGATAATTAATGAAATAGGAATTACCTTGCTAACAAGCTTAGTTGGTAAGGGGCTGTATTGACAACCAGTAGGTGTGTTAGTGATCCAAACGTTTGGCACACTTTAACAAGTCTTCGTCGCTAAGTATAATCTACATACGAAATGAGAGAGGTGCCTTAGTTCAAACAAAACTAAGTAAGCCTGCTAGACAAGTGAACGCTTTACCTATCAGTAATGTCACATGGGATAACGAGTCCCGCCACTCTGCCCACTTTGTTTCCAAAGACAAAGTTAATTTAGGACTTCGTAATTAACAAGTAAACATGTGTAGAAATGAACAAAGTATGAAATCAAGTAACAACACAAACACGACAATGTATAACCATAAGAACAATGTAGTAATCAGCATTACAACATCTTAATTAAAGCACAATAATAAGTATAGCTGAAAGTAAGATGATAGAATGTAAGAACAACTTACGACCAAACAATGGTACAGTTAGTGTACGTTATATTCTGCAAGTTGAATAATGTTCTGTTTAGGTAGTTTTTACTAGCCTAATAATTTTTTTTTTCAATTTCTAGGGACATTACAAGTGGTATTAGAGCCCAATTTCAATACTAAGAGACCTATGGGTGTGCCAAGAATTTACTGCAAAGAAAATAAAGTATGTTATTAAATTTGTTACTAACAGAAAATTTTCCTGTTATTTAAAACTTTTGAAATTTCATGAAACTTTTACCGAACAGTTTAGTCTATGAATACTGAGGAAGATAACAGCCGTCAAGAAAAGATGAACAACCTCACCCCAGAATCAGAACTGGTGGTGGAGCTGAATTCTGATATTTTGAAGACTATACACAGTCTTCAAGGAGAATTGCGAAGTCTCAGAGAAGTTATTCTGAACGAAAGCAAATAAAAACAAGTTATAAATGAAGCATTACTGAGAAATATGACGAGAGGAAGCCCGCAGGGTAAACCTACTCAGTCCACAAACAACTCCAAAAGAGAACCTTACCATAAACAGGCCACCAGCCCAAGAGAAGAAGAAAAAGAGGAATGTACCCCTAAAGCACCGAAAGGAGATCATCATAGTCCTTCCCGTTATAACTCTCTTTATCCCTGAGGAAAGAAACAAAGAAGCAATGACAGTCTTTAGGGGGAGTTTAGAAAAATAAGAGCCTTGACCTATGAAGGTGAAGTAAACACTGGGGAGAAAGCTGAGGAGTGGTTGTTGGCCATGAGCAAGTATTTCCAAGTTCATAACTACTCAAGTGAGATGAAGGCTAGGCTTGCCATCTATAATCTGAATGGCAAGGTAGTGAGATGGTGGAGAGATTTGAAACACACCAAGAAAGATGAGCTAAGAGAAATACGTTGGGACAACTTCTGAAAATTTTTCCAAGATAAATATATGTCGGACAAGGATAATTTTAGGGGCGAATTTTAGCTCAGTGGGCTATTTTTCCATGTTTTTCTCCCAAAAAACATTCACCATTTTGCATTTTTTGAAGCCCTGTTTCGCCCAATTTTGATGGGGTAATTTTTTTTCACCCTAAAAATCGCCAAATTATTATATAAATGATAAAAAATTCTTGGAAATTAAAATATTTTAAAAAAAATATCGCCAATCATTTCATAGTTGGCATTTTAAGAATTGGTAATATTCACCAACATTTATACACTTTTAAATAAGTATGGTTCCTTAAAATCATCCCCTATGTCGGAAAGGTTCTTTGACCGAAAGGTGAAAGAGTTTCATGACCTACGTATGGGATCCATGACTATGGACATTTCTATTAACATAATTCTAGATCTGTTGCATTATGTACCATACATTAAAGAAGAAAAAGTAAAGATCCATCAGTTCCTAGGATATATTCCTCCCAGCTTTTGGGATAGGATTGAATTCGACATGCCTAAGACCTTGGATACCACACTGCACAAGGCCATGCTCTACTATTGGCATGGGAATTTACGGCAAGAGAACATGAACCGAAACAAAGAGAATTCTAAGAACTATTATGATAATCGCAAACCTGGGTCTAACCCACATCCATACAGAAAGCAGAATAACAACTTTCAAGCGAACAAGAACTTCAATAAATCTGGTACGAAGCCTTATGTACTAGCTCCTAATGTTAACAAACCAGTAGCAAGTGGAGCCAATGCTACCCCGCTACAGATAAAGAGTTGGAAATGCAGTGGGCCTCATTATGCTTGAGATTGTAATAACAAGACCAGTGGGGTCTTGCACAACTTACAAGAAGAACCAATTGTTGAGGACATAGTTGAAACACCATGGATTTATGCATCATTGGATGACCGAAAGGAAGATCATCAAACTACAATGGTTGTGATAGAAGGTAAGATCTTGAACACTTCTATTTCAATACTTATTGATCCTGGTGCTTGTCGGAGCTATGTTTCGCCTAAAATTGTTGTTGAATGCAAACTAGGAAAAGTAAAGCATGATAAACCTTGGCTGATGTAGTTAACCACAGGTACGAAACGGAAAGTTTCGGAAATAGTTAAAGAATGTGAGGTAAACCTGAATGGTTTTCCAATGAAAGTAAACTTGAACATCCTACCCTTAGGATCGTATGATATACTTATCGGCATGGACTGGTTGGAGCAGCACCATGTGATGCTCGATTGCTTACACAAGTCAATATTGTGTATTGATAGCCAAGGGAACCAAGTGAAGGTTCAAGGAATTCCAAAGAAAGTTTCCATAAGGAATTTATCTGCCTTACAAGCGAGGAAATGGGTTTGGAAAGGCCGCAAGTTGTTTTCCGTGAACATTCGAGACATAGAGTTTGATAGAGAACAACGCATAGAATACTTCCCTGTTCTTGAAGATTTCAAAGATGTGTTTCCTGAGGAAATCCTAGGATTACCTCTGAAACGATACCTAGACTTTTCCATCGAACTGACCCCAAGATCAGTTCCGGCTTCCAAGGCCCCTTACCGCATGAGTGCACCTGAGTTGGTGGAACTCAAACTGCAGTTGCAGGATTTGATAGAGGAAGGGTATATCCAATCCAGTGTGTCTCCTTGGGGAGCACCGATACTTTTCGTAAAGAAGAAAGATGGTATAATGCGGATGTGCATCGATTACCGTAATTTGAACAAAATGACTATCAAGAACCGTTATCCACTCCCTAGGATTGATGGCTTGTTCGATCAGGTGGGAGGAGCCAGAATATTTTCAAATATTGACCTACGATCTGGGTACCATCAGGTATGAATTCGTGCAAGGATATTCACAAAACCGTCTTTTGTACAAGGTACGGGCACTACGAGTTTGTAGTGATGTTGTTCGAGTTGACCAATGGACCTGTGAACTTTATGTGTAAGATGAACATCATATTCAGTAGGTATCTGGATAAGTTTGTCTTGGTCTTTATAGATGACATACTGGTTTATTCCAAGAATAAAGAAGAACACGAAGAACACCTTCGCATAGTACTACAAGTGTTGAGAGAACACCAGCTTTATGCTAAGTTTAGTAAATGTGATTTTTACAAACCACAAATATAGTACTTAGGTCACATTATCTCCGAGACAGGGATAGATGTGGACCCAAAAAAGATTAGAGCCATAAAGGATTGGCCTACCCCTACTAGTGTCACTGACATTAGGTCATTTTTGGGATTAGCCTGATATTATCAAAAGTTCATTGAGAACTTCTCGAGAATAGCTTGCCCCATGACCGCTTTGCAGAAGAAAGCAAGTAAGTTCTTATGGACTACTAAGTGCGAAGAAATTTTTCAAAAGCTTAAGCAGCTTTTGATGACTGCACCAGTGTTACGAATTGTGGATCTCAGTGGGGATTTCGCTGTTTGCACGAATGCAAGTAAGGAAGGACTTGGAGGAGTCCTCTTGCAGAACGATCACGCGATCTATTATGAATCACGAAAGTTAAAAGAGCATGAGCAGAACTACCCTATGCATGATCTTGAATTAGCAGCCATCATCCACGCTTTGAAGATGTGGAGGCACTACCTCATGGGAAGGAAATTCCTTCTAAAGACAGACAATATGAGTCTGGAATATTTATTTGATCAACCAGATCTGAATGCAAGGTAAGCCTGGTGGTTGGCTTTCCTTAGTGAGTACCATTTTGAGCTAAAGTGCATTAAGGGCAAAGAGAATAAAGTTTTCGATGCTTTGAGCCGACGAACTCATATGATATATGAGGTGAATTTGAGTCAAACCGATGCAAATTTTCATGAGAGGATTAGAGCGACCAACAGAGTTGACCCCTTCTATGTGGAAATCCTCAAGAAAGTCCAGGAGGACAAGTTGTTTCAACAACAAAAATGATACAAGGTAGATGAATCTGGACTGCTATGGTCCAAGGAAAGATTGTACATTCCAGAAGGAGGGGACATTCGGTCCAACATCCTCATGGAATTTCATTGGGCACCCTATGCCGGGAACCCGAGATATAAAAAGATGATATCCACTGTCAAGAGACACTTTTTCTGGCCTAAGTTAAAGGTCGACATTGCGATGTTTATTGCGAAATGTCAGGAATGTCAGCTAGTCAAAGCTGAGCATCAGCATCCTTCAGGATTGTTGCAAATGATACCCATTCCGGAATGGAAGTGGGAGGTCATTAGTATGGATTTCGTCACCGGTTTACTGAAAAGTTAGAAGCAAAAGGATTCTATTTTTTTAGTCATCGACAAGTTGTCGAAAGCAGCACACTTCATTCCTGTGAAGTCGACCTACAAGGTAGTGAACATTGCTGATATCTTCTTGAAGGAGATATTTTGATTGCACGTGATACCCAAGGCAATCATCTCGGATTGAGATGTTAAGTTTACAGGATAGTTTTGGAAATCTTTATTCTCTAGATTGGAGACATAGCTGAACTTTAGTACTGCATATCACCCACAGATAGACGGGTAGACAGAAATAGTAAACCAGATTATTGAGGATATGCTTAGGATGTATGTCATGAACAACCCCACGAAGTGGGAGGATTACATGCATCTCATAGAGTTTGCGTATAACAATGGTCATTAGACTTCCGCCAAGATGAGCCCCTTTGAGGTACTCTATGGATGGAAGTGTAGAACACCGACTACTTGGGATAGCCTGGTGGATCGGCTCATGTTAGGGCTTGATTTATTGATGGAATTGGAATAGTTGGTTGCCAAGGTCTAGGTGGACCTTAAAGAAGCACAAGACCGCAAGAAAAGTTACTCAGATCAGAAAAGAAAAGATAAATACTTTTAAATAGGCGATCATGTTTACTTGAAAGTAAAATCCAAACGAAGCTCGGTTAGCTTGGGTAGGTGTGGTAAGTTAGCACCTAGATTTTGTGGACCTTTTGAAATAATAGCCAAGAAAGCCCCAGTGGCATATGAGCTAGAGTTACCCTCGCATGTAAGAGTCCATAATGTTTTCCATGCATCTTTGTTAAAGAAATATGTTTATGATACTAAACATGTAATTGATTGGTCCCTATTACAGGTGGAACCTGAAGGGCAGTTTGCCCCTGAGCCTCTTCATATACTAGACAAGAGAGAGGTGCAGCTACGTAAGTGCACCATAGTCCAATTGAAAGTGCAATGGAAGCACTTTGAGGCTGATGAGGCTACTTGGGAGAATGAAGCCACCATGAGAAAGGCTTACATTGCCTTGTCTCATGATGTCATTTCGAGTCCCTAGAACACCAGGGATGGTGTTGTTCTAAGCGGGGAGGGATATAATATCCCAAATTTTGGACCTAACACTTATAGGCATGAGCCTATTGATTATGACGTTGTCTTGATATTTTATTTTGATATATCGAGTCGGAGACCCAACTGCATATGAACATGATGATTTGTTTTATATATTGGGCGTAAGCCAATTGTTGATGATATATATATATATATATATATATATATATACGCTTGTTTGTGTTGGGCGTGGACCCTGAAGCACATGATTGATGAGATGTTTTGTGTTGAGTAAGGAGCTCTAGAGCACATGGGAAATTAATGTTTTGTGTTGAGTAAGGAGCTTTGGAGCACATGGGTAGTTAATGTTTTGTGCTGAGCGAGGAGCTTTGGAGCACATGAGTACTTACATTTATGTTGAGTGAGAAGCTTTGGAACACATGAAACGATAAGATTTGGAAGTGTTGGGCATAATCCCTGGAGCCTTCCATGTTGATGTTGAGCATAAGCTCTGGAGCATCAGATCCTTGGCCATTGTATCCCTAGGTGTATTGTACAAGTACATCCTAGCATTAGTGTTGAGCGAAGAGCACTGGAATTGCACTAAATTGTAACTCCCTGTTTAAGCGTTGAGTATGGGCTCTGGTAAGCGCTAGGGGTTACTGAAAATAATTTAATAACTTCCAAGTGAAAATGACTCAAGAAAAATATTGATCTCATCAGACTTATTTATAAGTGATTAAATGAAATTTCAAATTTATGTATTCTCATCAAGTACTGAAGAACTACCACGTTATACAAGGGAAATCCAACATGTAAGGATGTTTAGAGTTTCCTAGCCTAGTAGACCTAACCATCTACCTATTTGACCTTAATGAAGAAGTGTCATTAAGTCTAGGGGATCATGGTATATGATGCCCAAAGACCAATGTTATATTATTATGTATTTTATACATGGTATGTATAAAGAATAAATATAGTAATAATATTAATGATGAAAGAAAGAAAGAAAAGCTCCATCCATTATTATTTATTATTTAAAGATAATAAATAGTCCAACACCTACAAAATTCTAATTAGGAACTAGTTGAAAGTTCCTAAGTTAAAGTATTAAAAATTACCCAAATTAATTGAAAAGGGTTAAATCAAGAAACCAAGGCTTCTTGATTTAGTTGTTCCTTAGACTGAAAAGTTTGTCTATAAAGTCTCAAGCCAAGGAAAGGCTTGGGGTTCTGATCTATCATTTGGAGGAGTCATTTTCTGCCTGTTTTGCTCTCAAGTAAATTCTTGGAGAACATTTTCCTAGAAGGAAAAAAAGAGAACTGATCCAGACCTGATATACCAGATAGGAAACCCTGCCTTAGGAGCTCTAAGAAAATTGCATGTTGGATTCCAACTCGGGGGGATCTGGATTTAAACCAGGAACGCTTCCGGGTCATGGTTGGGTGGAACGTGGTAGTTACCAAGTGATTTGGTCATAAAAAACAAAGGTTAGATCTTCCTTTGAATTGTTCACGAATTGTTAATGTTGGTTATTTGAGTGTGCAGGTTCAGCCATTAAAAGAGCTTCAAGTTACAGGTATGAATCCCTAGACTACCTATTCCATTTTTTTATAATAAATGCTGGCTGTGTTAGGCAAATGATTACAATGCATTTCCTAACCCTAGGTATTTGTTTCTTTGTTTAAAATCTTCTAGGGTTTGCATTTTTAAATTCTAACCCTAAGTTGTAAGTTAATTTCTATACCAGACTTATCCAGGGTTTATTCATCAGTTTGCTTCTGCAAGTTTAATTCATTTATAAATATTTATCAAGGGCTCTGCATCCTAGTTTTAATTCCTGTATTATTTTTACTGTTGACACTGGGTTAAGTACAAAATAGGTTTTATTTCAGATCTATTACCTATCTGCTCTTTTGGCCTTTATACTCTACTGACATATTCCATTTGTCAGTGGAGGCTTGTTTTAGATTTAAATAGACTAGAGAAGACGTAAGAATTATATATATATATATANTCATATTAAAATCCAAGATAAGAACCATCAAGATCTTTCAAGGTCTGTATATCTAATTACATGCCAACTACTAAATTATTTCCATTAAAAATAACGTCATCATAAGCAAATAAACAGAGTAAGCATCGTGACCATTCTTTGGTCTAAAATCAAGTTCTATTTCCTAATTAAAATCCACTATCCTAACATTATAAATATACATAATCAAATCATATGCATAAATCATTTAAGTCCCATCTAACTCAACTCACAGCCATAGTATAACAATTAACCACGATAATATCATAATCATTAAATAAATAACTCAGTGTTTACATTAACGTCGCAAGAACGAATCCTGTAGACTATCATGCTATTCGCTTACATAACCACTATGCCCTTATAGTAAAACTGACAGCAAATAAATTCATACACAGTTATCACTTACATAACCATGCATTCAATCCATATAATATTAAAACCATGTAATTACATTTATATACAAGAGAGGGCAGGAATCGAATCCTATGGGCATCTAAGCCCCAAATTGCACCCACCCTTAAAATACAACTCATTGCATCAACAACGACCAAGATTCAAATCCTATGGAGTTGTTTACATTTAATCAAGGCCACGTTATACACAAAGAGTATGCGGGATACCATAATCAAATACATTCGCTACAACAGGTTCGTGAGACCCCCATGGTCTTCACTCATGCTGTAAGCGAGGCCTCGGCCATAGTAAATAAATACACAGTCCCTTAAAAATTAAACCCTGTGATAACATATGCCTGCCAACAAATCAACCTACAACGACGATAGCCATCGTGGATTTACACCCATGAGTCTTACACATTTCCACATTACAGACCAATGAACGAAACAGTAACGAAATGCAACCATTCAAACTATCGCAGAAATCCATGGGGAGTCTCATGCCATACACACCATGGCCTCAACCCATTCGTTGTCAAGTATTAACAGCTAAGAAAATAAATACAAGCATTTATACACAGTCCATCCACGGAGGCGAATCTCCACATAAATCCAAGCCTTAACAATAACAACGCATTATAAAAAACACAGAATAGATGTATTCACACAGAACCTTTAAAGTCTGCAAATCGAAGTTTACACAGTCGTGCCAAGGGCTATGGCACCATTGCAAGCAATGGTGATTCCTAGGCTTAAAACCCCCAAATCAAAACATGATTTACATACACAAAATGCAAAGTCTTCTAAAAGTCCTGAGGTTCCCCATCCTCTACTAACAACACCCTTATTATTTTTACAAACCCAAACCTTGCTTACACAGGCCCAAAGGCGAATTGAAATCCCACAGTAAAACCCAAACAACAACGTGATAACCCAGTCCTACCCATAATGCCAAGAGGTGACAAGTGTAGGTCCTTTAACAGGCTTACTGTGTGCCTATGGTCTCACCCACGAACCCAAGGTAAAAATCTAAACCATGAAGCTCCACGCCAACCCTGTCACCTGCAACCATAGCCAAAACGATGAGGATGAGAAGTATGCAAATGGTTAAGCCATGAATCAAACATCCAACACTGCCATGAAACCAACAAAGCATACCTTTGTTAACCAAGGTGTTGTCTCCGTCCGTTGTGTAGAGCCAAGACCAAACCATCAGCGAGACAAGCGAAATGACTAAGTCACTTGTGGAGCCAAGCCCTAAGCTTGGGCTTCCCCAAACCCCGAGATGCATTAATGGTGCTAGCCTGGTGTCCAATATCGATCCAAAACCCACATCTCCATAGTTTACAAATGTTACATTATCGTTGGTCTCCATTTCTATGCAAGTCTTAAACCCCAACGTTTAATGTTTGAACCATATGTTTTAACTCACCACCCCAATGCTCATACAAGGTATAGTATAATGTTTAGTCCATACTATATACGCTAACCAAAAGTCAATCCCCAATGCACAAGTATGTTAGGTATCGTTTAGACCATAGGTTAAGCCTTAAACCTTCACTCTCCCATTTTCCCTAAGTATTAAGCTTAGAAACCATGGCATTAGTATTTGGTTATATAATAAAATCCAGGTTTGATCTTAAACCAAGCTTATAACCTACCATAAAAGAAATAAAAGATATGTTAATAGTTATAAGAAAATAAACATGAAATATAACTATAATGATTAATAGATATAACATAGATAATTTATCTATGTTAGATAATTAATGAAATAGGAATTACCTTGCTAACAAGCTGAGTCGGTAAGGGACCGTATTGACAACCAGTAGGTGTGTTAATGATCCAAACATTCAACACACTTTAACAAGTCTCCGTCGCTAAGTATAATCTGCATACGAAATGGGAGAGGTGCCTTAGTTCAAACAGAACTAAGTAAGCCTGCTAGACAAGTGAACACTTTAATAATGTCACATGGGAGAACGAGTCCCACCACTCTGCCCACTTTGTTTCCAAATACAAAGTTAAGTTAGGACTTCGTAATTAACAAGTAAACATGAGCAGAATTGAACAAAGTATGAAATCAAGTAACGACACAAACACGGCAATGTATAACCATAAGAACAATGTAGTAATTAGCATTACGACATCTTAATTAAAACACAGCATTAAGTATAACTGAAAGTAAGATGATAGGACGTAAGAAGAGCTTATGACCAACTAGTGGTACAACTAGTTTATGTTATATTCTACAAGTTGAATAATGTTCCGCTTAGGTAGTTTTTACTAGCCTAATAAAAAAAAACATTTTCAATTTTTGGGGACACTACAAGTGGTATCAAAGCCCAATTTCAATACTAAGAGACCTATGGGCGCACCAAGCATTTACTGCAAAGAAAATAAAGTATGTTATTAAATTTGTTACTAACATAAATTTTTCCTGTTATTTAAATTTTTTGAAATTTCAGGAAACTTTTACCAAACAGTTTAGATTATGAATACTGAGGAAGATAACAGCTGGCAAGGAAAGATGAACACCCCCAACCCAAAAGCAGAACTGGTGGTGGAGCTGAATTTTGATATTTTGAAGACTATACATAGTCTTCAAGGAGAATTGCAAAGTCTTAGAGAAGATAGTCTGAATGAAAGGAAAGAACGACAAGCTATAAATGAAGCATTACTGAGAAATATGACGGGAGGAATCTTGCAGTGTAAATATACTCAGTCCACACACAGCTCCAAAAGAGAACCTTACCATAAACGGGCTAACATCCCAAGAGAAGAAGAAAAAGTGGAACATACCCTTGAAGCACCGAAAGGAGATCATCACAGTCCTTCTCGTGATGACTCTCTTTCTCCTCGAAGAAAGAAACAGAGAAGCAATGACATTCTTCAGGGGGAGTTTAGAAAAATAAGAGCCCCGACCTATGAAGGTGAAGTAAACACTGGGGAGAAAGATGAGGAGTGGCTGCTAGGCATGAGCAAGTATTTCCAAGTTCATAACTACTCAAGTGAGATGAAGGCTAGGATTGCCATCTATAATATGAACGGAAAGGCAGTGAGATGGTGGAGAGATTTGAAACACACCAAGAAAGATGAGCTAAGAGAAATATGTTGGGATAACTTCCGAAATTTTTTCTAAGAGAAATATATGTTGGAAAGGTTCTTTAACCGAAAGGTGAAAGAGTTTCACAAGCTACGTATGGGATCCATGACTATGGATGCTTTTATTAACAAATTTCTAGATTTGTTGGATTATGTACCATACATCAAAGAAGAAAAGGTAAAGATCCAATAGTTCCTAGGATGTCTTCCTCCCAGCTTTCGGGATAGGATTGAATTCGACATGCTTAAGACCTTGGATACCATGTTGCACAAGGCCAGGATCTGCTATGAGCATGGGAAGTTACGACAAGAGAACATGAACCGAAACAGACATAAGTCTAAGAACTTTTCTGATAACCTCAAACCTGGTTCTAATCCACAGCCATACATAAAGCATAATAACAACTTTCAAGCGAACAAGAACTTCAATAAATCTGGTATGAAGCCTTATGTACCAGCTCCTAATGTTAACAAACTAGTAGCAAGTGGAGCTAGTGCTACCTCGCTACAGATAAAGTGTTGGAAATGCAACGAGCCTCATTATGCTCGAGATTGTAAGAATAAGACTAGTGGGGTCTTGCACAACTTACAAGAAGAACCAACTGTTGAGGACATAGCTAGAACACTGCGGATTTATGCAGCACTGTATGGCCGACAGGAAGATCATCAAGATACAATAGTTGAGATAGAAGGTAAGATCTTGAACACTTCTATTTCAATACTTATTGATCTCGGTGCTTGCCGGAGCTATGTTTCACCTAAAATTGTTGAGGAATGCAAACTAGGCAAAGTAAAGCATGATAAACCTTGGCTGGTGCAGTTAGCTACAGGTACGAAATGAAAAGTTTCAGAATTAGTTAAAGAACGTGAGGTAAACCTGAATTGTTTTCCAACGAAAGTAAACTTGAACATCCTACCCTTAGGATCGTACGATATACTTATCGGCATGGACTAGTTCGAGCAACACCATGTCATGCTCGATTGCTTACAAAAGTCAATCTTGTGTACTAATTTCCAAGGGAACTAAGTGAAGGTTCAGGGTATTCCAAAGAAAGTTTCCGTAAGGAAAATATCTGCCTTACAAGCGAAGAAATGAGTTAGGAAAGGTTGCAAGTTGTTTGCAGTGAACATCCGAGACATAGAGTCTGATAGAGAACAACGCATAGAAGACTTCTCCGTTCTTAAAGAATTGAAGGATGTGTTTCCCGAGTAAATCCCAGGATTACCTCCAAAACGAGACCTAGACTTTTCCATCGAACTGACCCCAGGATCAGTTCCGGCTTCCAAGGCCCCTTGCCGCATGAGTGCACCTGAGTTGGTGGAACTCAAACTGTAGTTGCAAGATTTGATAGAGGAAGGGTATATCCGACCTAGTGTGTCTCCTTGGGGAGCACCGATACTGTTCGTAAAGAAGAAAGACGGTATGATGCAGATGTGCATCAATTACCATCAGTTAAACAAAATGACTATCAAGAACCGTTATCCACTCCCTAGGATCGATGGCTTGTTCGATCAGGTGGGAGGAGTCAGAATCTTTTCAAATATTGACCTACGATCCAGGTACCAACAAGTACGGATTCGTGACGATGATATTCACAAAACCGCCTTTCATACGAGGTATGGGCACTGCGAGTTTGTAGTGATGTCATTTGTATTGACCAATGCACCTGCGAACTTTATGTGTATGATGAAAAACATATTCAATAGGTATTTGGATAAGTTTGTCTTGGTCTTTATAGACTACATACTAGTTTATTCCAAGAATAAAGAAGAACACGAAGAACAATTTTGCATAGTACTACAAGTGTTGAGAGAACACCAACTTTATGCTAAGTTTAGTAAATGTGATTTTTACAAACCAAAAATACAGTACTTAGGTCACATTAGCTCCGAGACATGGATATATGTGGACCTGGAAAAGATTAGAGCCATAAAGGATTGGCCTACTACCCCTACTAGTGTCACTGACAGTAGGTCCTTTTTGGGATTAGCCGGATATTATCAAAATTTCATTGAGAACTTCTCGAGAATCGCTTGCCCCATGACCTCTTTGCAGAAGAAAGCAAGTAAGTTCTTATGGACTGCTAAGTGCGGAGAAAATTTTCAAAAGCTTAAGCAAATTTTGGTGATTGCACCGGTGTTACAAATTGCGGATCCCGATGGGGATTTCGTTGTTTGCACGGATGCAAGTAAGGAAGGACTTGGAGGAGTCCTCTTGCAGAACAATCACGTGATCTGTTATGAATCGTGGAAGTTAAAAGAGCATGAGCAGAACTACCCTACACACGATCTTGAGTTAGTGGCCATCATCCACACTTTGAAGATGTGGAGGCACTACCTCATGGGAAGGAATTTCCTTCTGAATATAGACAATATGAGTCTGAAATATTTATTCAATCAACTGGATCTGAATGCAAGGAAAGCCCAGTGGTTGACTTTCCTTAGTGAGTACCATTTCGAGCTAAAGCACATTAAGGGCAAAGAGAATAAAGTTGTCGATGCTTTGAGCCGACGAACTCATATAATATATGAGGTGACTTTGAGTCAAACCGATGCATATTTTCATGAGAGGATTACACTGGACAACAGAGTTGACCCCTTATATGTGGAAATCCTCAAGAAAGTCCAGGAGGACAGGTTGTTTCAACAACAAAAATAATACAAGGTAGACGAATCCGGACTGCTATGGTCCAAGGATAGATTATACGTTCTAGAAGGAAGGGACATTCGGTCCAGTATCCTCACGGAATTTCATCGAGCACCCTACTCTGGGCATGTGGGATATCAAAAGATGATATCCGCTATCAAGAGACACTTTTTCTGGCCTAAGTTAACCGACATTGCAATGCTTATCATGAAATGTCAGGAATGTCAACTAGTCAAAGCTCCGCCAAATCCTTCAGGACCAAGATTTCCTTTGGAATAACCATCAAATTTAAGCTTGTAAGTGCTAGGGGGAGGTGGGTCCAATGGTTTGGAGGGTTCACATTGATCTTTTCCTTGATGGCAGGCCTGATGTATTCGGGCATGGTGGTAATGCCCCAGTCCTTTAAGATCTACATTTCATTGCTATTGGTGGTTAGATCCTTATCTTTCCAGGATGATAATTTCAAGGTTTCAAATGTGTGCTTCTTTAGAGTGTCCCAGACTTCCTCTTCTTTCTTGATCTTGTTGTTGAAGATCATATTGTTCCTTTTGATCCATATTTCCTAGACTGCAAATCCAGGGAAGTGTTCCCATATTCTCTTGAGAAACATGTTGCTGAAACGTTAGTGTGGCCATTTGGCTATGGAGATGTTTATTTCTCCTTCTTTCCAGATATAGTTAGCAAAGTTGCATTCTTCTAGAAGATGATCTATGGTTTCCCTGTTGTCTTTGCATAGGCAACACCAAGATGGCCCAATACAACCTCTTTTTTGTTTATTCTCCCAGGTTAAAATGCGTCTGCAAATGAAGTTATGCCTCCCACAATTTGTCCTATCATGTTGACCACCATGATACCAAGTGGATGCCATATCAACTCACATTATTCACACACGTGGAGCTAGACATTTGTGGACTTTCAAGAAATTGACTCTATAGGGTTAAAAGCCCTAACATTAATTAAGGATTGAGGCATGTAAATCCCTAACCCTAACCCTAGACAACTACCATGTACTATGTTAAATACTAGGACAATAGGAAAATAAGAGGTTTCTTTCTTATTGTATTGTTTATTGTTCCATTTTTAGCAAAGCATATGGGAGTGGGATATTGAAGTAGAACAAAGGAAGTAGAAGATCCTATAGTAGCCATATAGTTCATAGTGTCCATGGAAATTCCACAGTGATTGCTGCTTTCTTTGTATTTCCATTTCATTGTTGAGAAGAAAAGAGTAAAGCATGTGCCTTACATTCTAGTTGATTTTTAAATGTATTGGGTTTTCCTAGGTTACATATTATGTTGATTTTGTGGATGGTCTATTATTTGTTTTCTTCTTTCATTTCAATTTCATTTCAATTTCAATTCATTCAACTTTATTTCAACATTAAGATTATAAAATTAAATCCGCAATCTGATGTAAAACATATCATGATAAGAGATTATAGAATATTATAATATCTAATGTGGCGAACTATTCCAATGGAATACACATGGAAATTTACATATTTGTCTATGCGTTTCTCCCCATATATGTGTAATATCTTTTATTGATTGATACCAACTTGTTTATTATATGTATGTATGTATTTAGATGATGTTTTATTTTCAAAAATACCATAATAAGTACAATATACCTTGTATAAATATTCAAAGCTTCCTATTCCAAGGTTGTTGCTTCATGAAGATTATGAGTTGATTCTATGAGTTCTTTTAAGGTGAATAACATTTTCCCTAAAATGAGGCATCCAAAGTAATTATGGGAAAAATTACCGGATTAAAACCCCAACATATAGAGTTAGTGTACCAAAGGATTTGGAATGGCCAAACCAATGACCAAATTAGGCCAAGAGAGTGAGGAGGAAAGCAAGAAGAAACCATATCTAAGCACTAGACATCCCTAAGAGGACGCATATCTAAGTCAAGGAAAAAAAACTCAATAAAACTGGTTCAACACAAAAGGATGATAGAAATATTGATGCCATTATTGTGTGGGGGCACGCATGAATATGGCAAACAAGTATGGGCCACAATATAGCACCCCAAGTGAGTACCAAAGTGCAAAATCCCTACATTGGAGACTAAAGATGTAGATTTTTGACTTAAGCATTAGAGGACAAATTATTATGTCTTGTTTTAGGATATTGATAGTAGTAAGTACTATAAAAACTCAATTTAAAGAAAAATTATGGTGCAATAAAACAATTCAAAATAAAAAAATTAATGTAATGTAAGGAAATCATAAACACCAAGTTAAAATATCAAAATATTCTTTACAATATTCAAGTGAAACTTGATTTAAAAAAAAAACAATTAAGATGTAGATTTTTGGCTTAAGCATTAGAGGACAAATTATTATGTCTTGTTTTAGGATATTGATAGTAGTAAGTACTATAACAACTCAATTTAAAGAAAAATTATGGTGCAATAAAACAATTCAAAATAAAAAAATTAATGTAATGTAAGGAAATCATAAACACCAAGTTAAAATATCAAAATATTCTTTACAATATTCAAGTGAAACTTGATTTAAAAAAAAACAATTAGAAAAAATATTATATAATATTTATGATTTAAAAAAAAAAAACCTTTTTTTTATTAATACAAATGATGACACTTCAAAAAGTGTAATGTATATAGTCATAGGTTTTGAACCTGGGTGGATACAGGTGAAAACAATAATGACCTAGTACCCCCAACCACCCAGCATACAAGAAGAAGAACAGAAAAATCACTTTACACAACACTACGCGTCCAACACATATTAAGTCTTGTTACCCCAGCCATTTATGTATATTATGATTCTTCAAAAGATATTAACTTATAAGATAATTGTTTTTGTGTAACTTAAGCCCATCCCTTGATTCCAATGAATATCAGGGCACGGCTTTTTGTGAAAGTAAGGCCTGTCGATTACGACTGTCCGAAATTGTTTTTTGCTAAATTCGTGAAAGTAGGGCTCTCCAAAATTGTTTTTGCTAAATTCGTGAAAGTAGGACTGTCCGAAATTGTTTTTGCTAAATTCGTGAAAGTAGGGCTCTCCGAAATTGTATATTTGTTGAACATGTTTTTGTTTTATCAGGGCTCCAGATCATATCTATCCAAAAGAAAACAGAGCATGTCTGAATTTTTTTTTCTTTGGGCAAAAAGAAGAAAACATGTCTGAAATTTAAGAGAAGACAGTTTGTTATATAGAAAACCTATAACAAAACGGCAGCGTCTGAATTTGACTTCAATTCTTTTAACTTCGGTATGAATTTGACTGCAAATTTTAATGAATGCAATGCTGTCAATGA
Source organism: Pseudotsuga menziesii (assembly GCA_001517045.1). Taxonomy (NCBI): domain Eukaryota; kingdom Viridiplantae; phylum Streptophyta; class Pinopsida; order Pinales; family Pinaceae; genus Pseudotsuga; species Pseudotsuga menziesii. Next base: position 236,297 of record LPNX010290494.1, read on the forward strand.
ATTTGCTTATGAGCTAAGGGTTGCTGAGTTACCTTGTTTTACCGCTACAATTCCGTTGAAAATTCTTCGAAATTGCAGCGAATCAAACTTAAAGTTGCCTTTACTTATTTGTCAATTGTTATTCATCATGTTGTTTTTGTTGTTTCTTCAATTTAAATCTTATTGACATTACGCTTATGCTGATTTTCTGATGCTGTCGAGTAAACTAAAATACTGTTACATTCAAAACACCCTTTACAGTTAATGGCTAACAAGCTCTAAAACTTGACAATCCTGAGCATGCTTTTGGGATCTAAAACATTATAGTCTAAGATATTTTGTCACTGTCAAACATGTACTTTTATATACTATTGCTTATAAATTCTACACTCAATAAATGTTTGGCCAATGAAAACAAGATCCACATTCTCCATAGGCAAATTATTAGTCACTCTGTGCTCGGCACGGCTTGATTGGTACAGGCATTGATGACAGCCAAGTATTTCCCAAATTTCAGTCCTGCTGGTAACCGACCTTGGAGATAAGTTACCGAGCTTCCAATTCAGTAATAGTGACATCATTTAAAGAAGGAACCAAAGGACTCGATGCCTCGTCATTCCTGCAAACTGTGGATTCTATTTCTCCCTCGTTACTTTCACTAGTTCTCACGAATACGGGCTTTTGGGGATTTGGTAATGAGGTGCCAGAAGATCCGGAGATTAATAGTATAACAGTAGTGATAGTCGGACGGTTGCCTGCATTGGGTTGGGTGCATAGAAGGGCAACATGAATGCATCTGACAACTTCCTCCTTCGGACAAGTTTCGCTTATTCTGGAATCTAGCATACTCAAAAGACTCCCCTGTTTGTACAATACCCATGCCTGGATTGCATAAAAAATCGAAAGCATGGTCACGGAAAATCTATTATAGCAGAGCAAATCACTCTTTAAAAGAATCATGCATGTATTGAAGCTAAATTCTCACCCATTCTAATATGCTTTGCATTTCTTCGGGAAGATCTATATCACTGATTTTCCTTCCACTCACGATCTCAAGGACTAACACTCCAAAACTATAGACATCAGCTTTCATGGATAGTTGTCCCTGCATTGCATACTCGGGCGCCATGTAACCGCTGCATGTTCCAATGAGAAACACTTCAAGTAAGTGGGGTGTTGCTGGCAAAATCACATGATTGCAAAAATGGCAACTGTTAATAAATTGTAGTGGAGAAGGGTGGAGGGAAATGTTCAATTACTATGTCCCTGCAACTCTTGTTTGGATATGACTCTCGTCCTCAGGAAAGAGTCTTGCTAACCCGAAGTCTGCTATCTTGGAATTCAATGTCTCATCAAGCAAAATGTTGTTTGCTTTGATGTCCCTGTGAATGATTGGAGGGTCTGATTCCTCGTGAAGATAGCGAAGCCCACAAGCTATTCCCATTATGATTTTGGAGCGCGTCTGCCAATCCAGCAATTTCCGCTTCTGATAATCTGGATCTGGATTAACATAAGTATGGCAACTATAAAACCGTTTCAATAATTAAAATCACACCTCGTAATCGCTTCCAATCTATTATTCAATGCTTTATCATCTATCTGAAATAACTTTCTACTTACCAAACAGTAGGGCGTGAAGACTCTTGTTTGGCAAGTACTCGTACACAATTAGCCTTTCTGGTCCCTCGGCACAGCACCCAAGCAGCTTTACCAGATTTCGGTGTCGAACATTGGCCAAAACTTTCACCTCATTCATAAACTCTTCGTTGCCCTGCCTAGATTTTACAGACAACTTCTTTACAGCTACTTCTTTCCCGTCTCTGGTTTTTCCCTGAAAGAGTAGCAATACCATTAGCTTTGCTGTTACATATTCTCGGAATGTTTTAAACGTTTCTTGGAAAAGTTCTGAGTCATTTTGTAAAGATGCTTGGAATCTATTTGAAAATAATCCTGTTATGTAACTGAGAAAAAGGTTATAGACTGTGTAGAATTTCTGAGTCATTTTGTAAAGAAAACAGGTCCTCGGATACTCATCCCAGCTAGGTGATACAGATAGGGAAGACAGCTAGACAGACAAAAAATTTGCACTTTTTCTTCAAACAAAAATATGACTAGCTCAAGGGACAAGTTTTGAATGGAGCGCTGCTAAAAATATTTTTTAAGGGATTATTGAAGTGTGATGCAGTCACAAGTGTCCATCTGTCCTGGAAGGAAACATAGAGTGCAAGGAGAATATCATCATGGTCTTATAATACCAGTATAGATTTATCTAAAAGGGATCTATTAAGCAAGTAGAGGGATCAAATTTTTTAAGTAGGTTTATCTAAAAGGGGATTTACTAAGCAAGTAGAGGGATCAAAATCCTAAGTTGTAAACCTTCTTATAGAGTGGAAATGCTGAGAAAATGTGTAATCCAATATTTATGGTTTTAATTTATCTAATTTATGTTGTTTTATATATATACATGTGTCAACTCTAAGATGTGCTGAACACAGAAAAAGTTACCTCTACTGAGCTGTAGAATGCACATTTTCTGTAAAAAACTGATGCAGTGATCCCTGTCCAGCTGGGATAAAAAGAGCGCTCTGTCTACAAATAGATGCAATCTTTCCAGCAAATGTAACCTCCACTTTATAGCCTGCCAGATAACGATTTTATTATGAAGGAACACAGAAATCCTCTGTTCTACTTGAGTAAAGCTCTAACTGCAAAGGAATCTCCATCATCAGCTTCAAATGCTTGGCCTTTGCTAGAAGAGCCATGTTTCATTTATTGTTGATAAGGGAGATTTTCTTGCAAAATAGAGCTTTGCTCCAGTAGACTGTAGAAGAGGGCATTTCTGTGTTCTTTTATAACATAACCATTCTCTGGCAGACCAGAGAACTGAGGTTCCAATGCTGGACAGAGTGAAATCTGTGTCGACCGAGTGTTTCTTTTTCCTACAGGACAGAGGGTCAGAGGGTCACTGCATATTAGATGTAGAAATTGCATAATCAAGGGGCAGTAAGAGTTTTGGATTTGAGGTTGAATATCAGCAAAACTTGGGTTAAAGGCAGATTGAAGAAGTACTAAAGCATTAGCCAGTTATCCTGCTCGATGTGGAGCAGGTGACAAGGAATGCCTCTTTAGGGTTGCTATGAATGTCTCCATATTTCTCTCATATACGTTTAATATATGTCGTTTATTAATCCGTTCTCTTTAATGCAGATCATTGTTTCTTTGAGAAAAAGCATTAAGTACAACAACATAACCTTGTATACAGGGCCAAAACCTCCCCCTCCGAGCTTGTTGCTTTCATGAAAATTGTCCGTGGACTCTATGAGTGACTCTAAGGTAAAGAGAATCTGCTTCTGTTCGAGTAGTGTCGATTGAGGGTCATGTATTTCTGTGCAGAAGAAAAGGTAAATTAGAATTTTACAGCTTTATTGGATAACATAAATTTACTTGTATGGTCAAACTCCAACTCCAGATTCTACCTTCATTCTGCGCAAGGGCTAGTGAAATGGCAGATTTAAGTTTCCTCCGCAGGGCAAACAGACAGATCCCTAATGCTAAAAGCACGCCTCCTGCGATCCCCAATACTATAGCTATTGTTTTTGAGGAACCATCTGCAGAGTATATATTGTATTGTAATTTGATTTACAAAAGTTAGGAACGATCAAATTGTCTAAATTCGGAAAGGCTTAATGCAGAAGAAGAAAAAGATTGTGTACATTACTTGACGTGGTGGGTGAAGTTCCATTCACCGGAGGAGTCTGAGCAGCTCCTGTTGAAGATTTTGCCGCAGAGGAGCCAGACGGTGTAGGTGGACTAGTACTTGTATTACTTCCTCCGGAGGTATCAAAAAACTGGTATATTTCATATCGGGCGGTGCAGCTTCCCAACACTGCTTGGGCTCCTTCGTACCCAGAACAACATCTGTAGAGGTTAATCGTTGCAAATTGCAAACAAGATCGGCAGTCCTTGATGGATATATCTCTCGAGCACTGAACTAAACTGTAAACGGTGGCATTAAAAGAATATGCGGCGGATCCTTTAGCGAATCCCTTATTTGCAGGAACATAAGCCTCGTCCATCAGGTCGGAAAGGAGATCAAAAGTAGTCGTCACAAAATTAGTTAGATTGTTTAGACTACTTTTACTAATAAACTTCACGTTCTCCAGATAAGTCCCATTGGTGTCTAGCTTTGAGAAGAAGGTATAGTTTTCGTATCGCAGAAAGCAGAGATCCAGCCACACTTGAGCACCTATGTCGTTTCCACAAAGTTGTCGAATGCTATCATTTGCTTGCTGTGAACAGATTAAACAGCTTTGCCGAGATATGTCCCCTTTGCACTGGAGGAGGCCATAGATTCTGTTGGGACTTTGGCCATAGGAAGAAGTATTGAATCCTGTCTGAGGCGCGTTCTTCAGTAGATCGCTCATCACTCTATTCAAATTGCGTGAAAATGTACTTCCGTGGACGTAAGTTGAAGCATTATTGCATCTATAAGATACTTGTGATATCACGAAAGGAAAACTGCTCATCAACAGTAAACCAGTGAAATGAAATAGAACAGTGGCTTGTTTGCAAGAACTAGCGTAGTATACATTATAGGTATCGGCGTTTCTCATGATCTAGCAGACACTGGACAGGAATGCAGGCCGCACTCATGGATATCGAACTGGCAGACAGGAATGCAGGCCGCTCTGATGAATAACAATTGGTAGAATTAGATCATTGAGACACAAGAGCGCCAGTGGTCTACATATGTTAGGTTGCAAAATTGACTTTAACATTGCTATGAAAACCTATAGCTGTATAGACTCTATAGAGCCAAGGCTTCGTGCAGGATCATTCCTCTGTGCGTGGTCTACCATCGAGATTGAAAATGAGTAGTACAGTATTTAGTCTAGGTCTACCATCTATATTGAAATTGAGTAGCACAGTATTTTGTTTGGTCAAGGTCCGGAAAACTATAAATTCTAATGACCAGCACTGTCTCTACTTCCCAGCTCTGCCGTCAGGGTCATATACCAATTCTACAATGCAGGCCGCTCTACTTCCCAGCTCTGATGAATAACAATTGGTAGAATTAGATCATTGAGACGCAAGAGCGCCAGTGGTCTACATATTGTTGGTCGCTATGAAAACGCATGGCTGTATAGAAAGCCTAATGGATTTGGAATTCTAAGAGTATGACGATGACGGAAACTTCTTGCGGGATCATTCCTGTGTCCTTCGTCCACGATCGAGATTGAAATTGAGTAGTCGGTGAACAGTATTTTTGTTCGGTCAAGAACCAAAAAATTCTGAATTCTAGTCAAGTTTAAAGTCACACTCGTATACCAATTCAAAAGTTTAAAGTCTGTAGTGAAAGGATGGTGCCAGTCTACCATCGAAATTGAAACTTCTATGACTGAGACGAATACGGAAACTTCCTGGATCATTCTTGTGTCCTTGGTCTACGATCGAGATTGAAATTGAGTAGTCGGTGTACAGTATTTTTGTTCGTTAAGAACCAAAAAAATCTAAATTCTAGCTACCAGCATTCTGTCTTTCCCAATTCCCACCTCTCTCGTCACACTTATACCAATTGAAAAGTTAAGTTTAAAGTTTAAATTTCCAGCAGCCTGTCTGTGGTCACATTGGTGTACTTGCTCAAAAATCTTGAAACTCATTCACTTGAAATTTCCCTTATAAAATTTAATTCTAATACTAAAATAATATGAATTAATTATTTCAGAACAAGATTTTTCTTTCTTTAAAATCTATGTAACTATAGTTAAATTAAAGTAAAAGGATGTAAAAAAGTAAAATTAATAAAAATAATATTAATGTATTAAAAGAAATAATAAATAAAATAAATTAAAATAATTTAATCAATTCTAAAAATAAATTATATATATAAATCCAATTTAATTTATATTTATTAAAAAAAGTTAAACTTAAGATATAAAAAATATTAAATAAAATGACAAATTAAAATTAAAAATAAATATTAAATACAATTAATAATATTTAGTTTAATTTAATTAAAAGTTAAATTTACATACATTTAAAATTTAACCTTAAAATTCACTTTTAAATTCATATCAACATTTGCTTATCATAAATATATATATAACCTAGTAAATTATTTTTTTATAATAATATTTTATCCTACATTATTATAACTAATTTATTATAATACAAGTAAATTTATATATATATATAAAATTTCTTTTATTAGTTATATAAAAATAAGTACACATAAATTGAAACTTGAATAATATTTTATAACTACCTCATAACTTATATACTATTTTATATAACTTTAGTAATACCATATATTCATCATACTAGGTACCCACTTATAAATGGAAATTTGAATCACTTGTATTTTTATATACTAGCATTTGCACCAAGAGGTGCAAAGAAAAGTAGAGAGGGTAAAAATATTGAGTCTTTTTCAAAAATATTAGGTGATCGGTAGGACCTCAACTTTAGTGCATTAAAAGTTTGTTGTAAAAGAATGCGTGCAACAAGTTACTTAAGGAACAACATTAACAGAAACTAAATGCTTAGAACAAGAATGAAAAACAAGACTGATAAATAGATACCAAGCAGAAAATACAGAACCAGAGTCACAAACAGAGATTGATAGCGGAGTTCACCCCCTCCACTGGGCTACATCTCCGGGTCCCTCTCCAATGGGAACCAATCCAATTAATTTCTTAAAATGGTACAAATGGTTCTGGACTCTGCAAATCAGTTTCAGCAGTATGGACAAAAGTCTGCAAGACCTCTTCTCTGGACTAATACAAATTGGCTTTCAAAAGCAAAGAAAAGCCAAATAAAACAGAGAAGACAGATCGCCTCTTTACAATCACAGAAACTGGGTATCCACAGCAAAGTCTTCAAGACCTCCTCTATGAAAGTTACAAACTGGACTTCAACAGTCAAAAGAAGCCAAGTAATAACTGGGAATAGTCGACTTCAGAAGAAGAACAGCAAAAAAAAATGCTCTCTCCACAGAGAAAAACGTTGCACTCTCTTCTCTCGGAACCCCTCTGCCGCTCTGAACGAACTCCTCCTTTATACTCATCTTTGCTGTTACCATGAGCAAAAGCCGTTCCAGAACTGCGGCCGTTCACCTTCCCTGAAATGCGGCCTCAAGACTATTCATCTTCTTCTCAACGTTCTTTCGGCTGAGGCATAACTGCCAAGAAAGCTTCGCCAAACCGTTACAAAGAAGCTGTACACATGATGACAATATCCTGCCGCAACAAAACGGTGCACCAGACTGCAACCCATTTAAAAATGTCCCCGCGTGAACGTATCGGAAGCTTTTGTCATCTGCTCTTCCACCGTTGCGGAAGAGGATAAGCAACGGGCTTTGATGGTCTCAATCGGCTGTCGGCTGGTTTTCGAGTCGGAAGTTTTAGTTACTTTGGCTTCCGTAGTTGTGGATGGGGAACCACTTCTTTTTCCGACTTCGTCGAGTTATTTTGCCGATCTTTTAAGTTTTGGGCTTCCGACGTTTCAGCTGCCGAATCGTTCCGACTTCCGATCCGTCCGAACGTCCGTTAAGCTTCTGCCGTTGCGGCTGCCGAATCGTTTCGACTTCCGATCAAGATTGTGCCCGTCGTTGCAGAAGAGGAAAAGCTTCTGAGCCCCGTCGTTTCGGAAGGGGAGATACTTCCGACCTCCGCCATTTCGGAAGAAGATCTCTTCCGACCTCCGATCTGGGCGGCTTTTTTGCCATTGTACCAAATTGGATCGTTAACAAGGAATAATCCACCGGATCAATCCTCCCCATTGGAGAGCTTTTGGACCACCAAAAGCCTAAATTATTCTGCAAGTAAGTGAGGGTAAAGTTTCCTCACTTTACCAATCTCCATCCATCTTGCTTTGCTAGGATGCATTCCTTTCAGCCCCACTCGAAGGTACTCAGCATTCCCCCTTCGTGAAGTCCTTACATTTCTGTCAAGAATAACATCATCCTGCAACTCTCTCATATATTCAGGTGCCAAATCATCTATTGAAGGAATCTGTATGTTAATTTCCTCATCCCTGATCATAGGAGGCTCATACAATTTAAGATTCTCAACATTGATAACTGAATAAATTTGCATGTATGGAGGTAAATTCAAGCGAAAATCATTAATACCGATCTTTTCCAAGATCTCAAAAGGACCATACCTGATAGGTTTAATCTTTTTACCTTCACCTGTCAGTCTTTCTTTGGTGATGTGTAACCAAACTCGATCACCTACCTGAAATTGATGATCAATTCGATGCTTGTCATGCCTGGCTTTGTACTTTGCCTGGCTCTTCTCCAAATGTTCTTGAACTACCTACTGCACTGCCTGGATTCTCTGAATGAACTTTAAAGCTTTATCTGCATCATGCTGTCCATCCACTGCATCTTTGCCAAAAGAGAAGTCCATCGGTGTTTTTGGCAGATAACCAAAACAAGTTTCAAAAAGGAGATCTTTTCGTGGAAGAATGAATTGCATGATTGTAAGCATGCTGTATATACTGCAACTGCTCATCCCAAAGTTTAGGATGTTTGCTACAATATCCTCTGAGCAGCTGAACCACTGTTCTGTTTACTACCTCTGTTTTCCCATCGGTCTATGGATGAAAAGCTGTACTTTTCTTCAGTTTAGTGTCCATAAGCTCCCATAAAGTTGACCAGAATTTTCCCAAGAATCGGGAATCTCGATAAGATACAATAGACATGGGTAGCCCAAAATGTACCCAAACATTTTGAAAGAATAAATGAGTTGTTTGTTCAGCAGTGATCTGCTTGTTACATGGCATTAAGATACACATTTTGCTGAGCCTATCCACAACAACATATAGGTAATCATGTCCTTTTCTAGACATAGGTAGTCCCCCTACAAAGTCCATAGAAATACTTTCCCAAGGACGAGAAGAAACTGGAAGAGGAGTGTACAAACCCAAATTCCTATTGCTAGGCTTACTTATTACACACATAACACAACCCCTTATATATTTAGCTACAGTTTCTTGCATTTGAGGCCAATAACAATGATTCTGCAATACAGATAATGTTTTACTTACTCCAAAATGTCCTGCAATCAATGAACTATGTGCTTCTCGAATTACATGCACTCTTTCTTTCTCTGGAATACAAAGTTTACCGAGATGATACAAGAGCTGATCATGCACAAAGTAGTTCTCTTCCTGTTTACCATGTATAAGCGATGCATATACTTTCTTAAAATATTTATCTTCTGCATACTGTTCAATATAACTTTCATGTGTTAATGAACTGTTCTGAAGAATGGTTGAAGCATTTGTAGGTGGCCTTGATAACATGTCTGCTACTTTATTATGAATTCCCTTTTTGTACTTAATGACGAGATGAAACTGTTGTAAGAACCCCATCCATCTTAAATGCCTACTTTGTTGTATTTTAGTTTGAGATTGTAAATATTGAAGTGGCTGATGATTAGTATTTATGACTGTCTATTTTCCCATGATATAATGTTTCCACTTCTTCACACTCTGTACTAAAGCATACAATTCTTTGTCATAGGTCGGATAGTTACTTACCGTAGTAGAGAATGTTTCTGAATGGTAACAGACTGGCTTCCTTCCTTGCATCAAAACTGCTCCCATGGCAAACCCGCTGGCATTGGTTTCAATCTCAAATGGCTGCTGCAAATCTGGCAATGTCAAAACTGGTGCTGTGCTAATCTTTTCCTTCAAAGTGTCAAAGGCTCTCTGATGCTTGCCTCCCCACTGGAAAATTTATTTAATGCTTGTCAACGCATGTAATGGAGCAGCAATGGAAGAAAACCCAGAACCGAATTTCCTCCAATACTGAACCGCACCCAGAAAACTTCTGATTTCAGTAACGGTGTTAGGTTGTGGCCAGTTTACAATGACAACAACCTTGGCTGGGTCCACTCGCAGGTGGCCTCCACCAATAATATGGCCTAGATATACTAAAGAAGTTTTAGCAAATTCACATTTGGACATTTTTACATAAAGCTTTTCCTTTCTCAGTACATCTAAAATTTTCTTTACATGTACAACATGCTCTTCCTAGGTGTTGCTAAACACAAGGATATCATCTAGATATACAATTACAGAACCATCAATGAATGAACGAAAGACATCATTCATGACCTGCATGAAAGTAAAAGGAGCGTTACATAGCCCGATAGGCATTACAAGCCATTCATACAAACCCTGTTTTGTTTTAAAAGCTGTTTTCCAAGCATCATGCTTAGCAACACGGATTTGATGATACCCACTACGCAGATCCAATTTCGTAAAGTAAGTTGAATGTTTCAACTGATCAAGCAAATCATCAATATGAGGAAGAGGATACCTGTTCTTAATGGTGATTTTGTTAAGGGCCCTATAGTCAATGCACATCCTCCACGACCCATCCTTCTTTGGAACCAAGACTATAGGAGAGCCACAAGGAGAAGTACTGGGCCAGATGACCCCCTTCTCAATCAGCTCCTGAACCTGCTTCTTGATTTCTTCATTCTGCATTACAGACATCCGGTACATAGGTATGTTCGGGAGTGGCACATCCTGCTGCAAATGTATCTCATGCTGAATCTCTCTCTTTAGTGGTAACCCCTTCGGATCTTGAAACAAATCATCATACTCAGAAATGATGTCAATCAGTTCAGATTTATGCTTAGGGTCACATTCTTCAAAAGAGTTAGAGACTTCATCATTTTTCATCTTAACCATCATCAACACAAAATTCTTACTAGCATTTACCAACCTCTTCATTTGTCCTGTAGAGACTATTGATAGATTGGTTTTCATCTTATGTGCTCGTACAATATATTCCATACCTTCTTTAAAAAGATGATACTTATTTTGCTCTCTATAAAAGACTGCTTTCCGGTCATACAAATATGGACTCCCAAGTACAATTCCACAAATGTCAAGTGGTACTACATCCAATTCTACCTCATCCCTAAACTTTTTAGTAATTGCAAATTTTAATACACATTTTCTTGTAACTTGCAATCGTGTATCATTAGTAACCCAACCTAGAGGATAGGGCTTTTCATGAGGCATAGTAACTAAATGCAATTTCTTAACCACTTCTTCTGATATCATATTTACTTGTGAACCACTATCAAACAATGTATCAATCTTTGTGTGATTTGCAATGACACGAACATGAAACAGTGCACTTCTATCTTTATCATTTGAATTAGAAGTAGATGGTAGACTTGTACTTGCACTAGAACTTGATTTTGCATCAATGGGAAGTGAGATACTTTTATCCTTACCTTGAATTCCGACAGCTATAACCTTTGTTTCATTACCTGAGTCGGATCCCAAGTCTTGAATAACTACTGCAGTAGCTTTTGCTGTTCCTTTATCTTTGTTTCCTCCGTACTTCTTTGGCCTTAACTCCGGATGAAGTTTCCAAAACTTAGAGACATCATGTCCCTTCTGACAATGCGAACATGTAGGCTTTTCACCCTCTTTCTTAACAGTAGCCATCTTCTTTTTCCCCTTATCTTTACCTTTCGATTTGCTGTCAGATTTAAATGACTTCTTCACAAAAGTATCATTAGCATACTTACCCCTGGCTTCTAAATGGGTAGCTTGAACACATACATCATCCAAATTACAGGGATTAAACATTAACAGAGTATGCTTCAAATAAGAATGCATGCCACCAATGTACTTAAGAATATTTTCCTGTGTATCTAATAAAACATTCAATGCAATAACCCTCTTTCTGAATTCATGAGTATAATCTTGAATGCTTTGTCCTTTAGCTTGTCTAAACATTTTCCAATTCATGGTTAATTGCTGCATGTGACCTAAAGGATAAAATTGCTTTCTTAATACTTCGATGAATTCATTCCAAACTGAAATAATTTTACCATTCTTTCGAAGATCTTGCTGAATCTTGCTCTCCGACCAAGTAAGAGCCATTCCACTCATTCTCAAAGTGGCCAATTGAATCCTGGAAGGGTCATAATTAATGCCCTGCACCCTGCAATATACTTCAAGCTGCTTGATCCAATTGTCTAATTTTTCAGCATCTACATCTCCATTATAAATAGGTAATTCAAATTTTACATCCAATTTGAAATAAGGCATATTAGGACTTGCATTATTTGAATGAGAAGTATGAGAAGAAAAAGTTTGATTAGTGTCAGGAGGATCACCATCACCTCCTACTCCTTTACCCTTTTCTTCCGGCTTCACTTCTGCATCTCTGGATGAAGATCCTTCTTCTTTCTTCTTCCTTTCTTCTCACTCATCGAGTAGAATTTCCATCATGGATTTCATGCTCATAAAAGCCTCCAGAAACTCAGTTTCAGAAATGACAGGTTTTTCCTGTTCGGTATGTCCTTCTTCTTCCCCTCGTGGAGAAGACATGGTTCTTGAGAATGTTCTCCTCGAGCCAATCTCAGGATCTCCTTCAACTAATTCTCCTTCACCAACCTTTAACCTAGACCTGGTAAGCATTCACAAACTTGCACAACAGTCAACCAGCTCTGATACCAAAATATGAACTGTAGGACCTCAACTTTAGTGCATTAAAAATTTGTTGTAAAAGAATGCGTGCAACAGGTTACTTAAGGAACAACATTAACAGAAACTAAATGCTCAGAACAGGAATGAAAAACAAGACTGATAAACAGATGCCAAGTAATAATTGGGAATAGTCGACTTCAGAAGAAGAACGACAAAAAAAAATGCTCTCTCCACAGAGAAAAACATTGCACTCTCTTCTCCCGGAACTCCTCTGCCGCTTTGAATGAACTCCTCCTTTATACTCATCTTTGCTGTTACCATGAGCAAAATCCGTTCCGGAACTGCGGCCGTTCACCTCCCCTGAAATGCAGCGTCAAGACTGTTCATCTTCTTCTCAACGTTCTTCCAGCTGAGGCATAACTGCCAAGAAAGCTTCGCCAAACCGTTACAAAGAAGTTGTACACATGATGACAATATCCTGCCGCAACAAAACGGTGCACTAGACTGCAGCCCATTTAAAAATGTCCCCGCGCGAACGTATCGGAAGCTTTTGTCATCTGCTCTTTCACCGTTGCGGAAGAGGATAAGCAACGGGATTCAATGGTCTCAATCGCCTGTCGGATGGTTTCCGAGTCGGAAGCTTTAGTTACTTTGGCTTCCACAGTTGCAGATGGGGAACCACTTCTTTTTCCAACTTCGTCGAGTTATTTTGCCGATCTTTTAAGTTTTGGGCTTCCGCCGTTTCGGCTGCCGAATCGTTCCGACTTCCGATCCATCCGAACGTCCATTAAGCTTCTGTTGTTGCGGCTGCCGAATCGTTCCAACTTCCGATCAAGATTGTGCCCGTCCTTGCAGAAGAGGAAAAGCTTCCGAGTCCCACCGTTTCGGAAGAAGCTCTCTTCCGACCTCCGATCTACGCGGCTTCTTTGCCATTGTACCAAATTGGATCGTTAACGAGGAATAATCCGCTGAATCATTACGAACCTGTAATTGAGGGTAAAAAATGAATTTTCGCTTTACGCATCGCGGAACATGGAAATCGGAAGTTAGAAGTTTGTAATAAAACTTTCTGTATTTTTTACTTTCGCTTTTCACAGTGCAGAATGCAGAAATCGGAAAAATCTTTGTCTCACATTTTTTTCGGAACTTTGATTTTCTTTTCGCAATTTTTGTTTACATCCACTTTCCGTTTTTCGCGGTGCGAAAAGTGGGATGCAGAACTTCGATATGCATTTGGGTTGGCTCCTCGACTTAGTTTTTCGGAACTACTAATTTTAGTTTTCTCTTTTCATCTTTAGAAAACCCGTGCTTCGAGATTTTAAATGTGAATGATGGAAAAATATTATGAATTGTGAATTAGGGAAAAAATATTATGAATTATGGAAGTTTGACTCTTAGAATGGTAAGTGTTTTAGAAATAGTTGATTTGTTAGTGCTCAACTTCAACCGGCATGAATAGTAGGGCTTATCCTTTTGAAGACAAATAATTGAACTTCTATTTGACTAATAATAAAGCTTACAAAGGTAAACTTGTAGAAACGTGAGGCTGACAAGTCTTAAGTCTAAATGATGGAAAATAGGGCTTCAACCGGAAAATTGTTTACATTTAACACTTTTGTCAAAGTCATTCTATGTATTTCCTTTAAATTCGTGTAATAGTTGTCAATTGTCCTTGTATTTGTTTTTTTTAGTCTTTTGATCAGATTGGAGAATTCTTTTTCCACAAGTAGAAAAACTTTGTAACTAACTAGTGAATTTCTAAGAACCTAAAATATTTTTGTCATTTGGCTGAATTTATTCCTATCATCACTATTGTCATTACAACATAGTAAATTTTTGTTTTTGTAAAATAAAAAAATGTCAAATTCAAAACTCACATGTACAATTATTTTTTTGTTTTTTTGCAAAATAAGAAATTGCCAAATTCAGAACTCGTATATACAAAATTTCCACACACTCAAATTATTTTTTTAAATATTTCTATATTAAACTAACATAATCATTTCTCTCACTTTTTAATATACATCATCATTATCATCTTCATCATCGTCATCATTTTCGTCATCCTCATCCTCATCCTAGTCATCGTCATCATCATCATCATCATCATCATCATCGTCATCATGACAATGATGACGATGATGATGATGATGACGATGATGATGATAATGATGATGACGAAGAATATTCTTCGTCATCATTATCATCATCTTATTCTTCGTCATCATTGTCATGATGACGACGACAACGACGACGATGATGATGACCATGATGATGATGATGAAGATGATGATGATGACCATGATGATGATGATGAAGATGATGATGAAGATGATGATGATGACCATGATGATGATGATGAAGATGATGATGATGATGATGATGATGATGGTGACGACAATGAAGACGATGACATTGATGGTGATGATGATGATGATGAATAAGAAGATGATGACGATGATGACGATGATAATGATGAAGATGATGATGATGATGATGATGATGGCGGCGACGACGATAATGAAGACGCTGACATTGAAGGTGATGACGATGATGATGATGACCATGATGATGATGATAATGATGAAGATGATGATGATAATGATGAAGATGATGATGAAGACGATGATGATCAACATGATGATGATGATATTGAAGATGATGATGATGAAGATGAAGATGATGATGATGTTGACGACGATGAAGATGTTGATCCTAATGATGATGATGATGATGAAGATGGTGATGTTGTTGTTGATGATGATGACGGTAATGATGATGAAGATGAAGATGGTGATGTTGATGATGATGACGGTGATGATGATGAATTTGAAGATGATGATGACAGTGATGACGATGATGGTGA
This sequence comes from Pseudotsuga menziesii, assembly GCA_001517045.1. Taxonomy (NCBI): domain Eukaryota; kingdom Viridiplantae; phylum Streptophyta; class Pinopsida; order Pinales; family Pinaceae; genus Pseudotsuga; species Pseudotsuga menziesii. The sequence goes on from LPNX010290494.1 coordinate 251,610, forward strand.
TGAAGATGATGATGACGATGAAGATCATGATCTTGATGATGATGATGACAACAATGAAGACGATGACATTGATGGTGATGACGATGATTATGATGATGATGACGATGATAATGATAATCATGAAGATGATGATGATCAACATGATGATGATGATGAAGATAAGTGCATCAGAGCATATTTTTTATTATACATTAATGGATGCATATAAAATGCGTAAAGTGAGATGGTGCATAATTGATATTAGAAACACATTGGTGCATATATCATGTAAAGAGAATCAATGTGTATATGTCCTAAAAAAACATCGGTTCATACATTATGTAAAAGAGCACTAATGGGTAAAATACTTTGTTATCTTAGTTCAAGAAAATGTAAAAGATACACCAACTAGTTAAAATAATAGAATGTGTATATGGTTCACTGATGAACTTTTCCACACCACGGAAATGCAAATGCTATTTATTATTTTTACAATTTTTCAATTACTCATTAGAAAATCATTTTTTTTTATAATAATATTTTTTTAATATTTATTTGTTGCAATTGGATATAAGAGCCGATTAAACTTTTGTTCATTGTAACCATGAAAATCATTCATATAATTAAATTTGAATTAATTATCTACAAATCATATATTTTTATAGTAATATTTATTTTTATTTCTTAATTATTGTGCTTGGATAAGCACATTGATTACACCTTTGTTCATAGTCACAATGTACATCATTCATATATTTAATCAATAACATAAAATTTTGTGACATTAGAGAATACGATAGATGAAGAACCCATTTTATTATATAAGAATAAGAAACCCAAAATTGGGACATCATACAAGTCCACGATAATCAAAATGTCATTTTTACATTATTACAATTATTGATAACTTACACTTATTTATATACTATATGATACAAGTTGAATGTGATTGTCATTGATGTCAAAGGAGTTCAGTGAATGACAAGAGGATAACCAAAGACATGATGGTAGGGTATACTCGGTGAAAGACAAAGGAATGACAAATGAAGTAATGACATGGAAAATGATGATGTGGCATGTATGGTGAGACTGGAAAGACACGTAATGGTGTTCTGATGCTATCAGGAAGGCAGTGTTGTACTAACTCAACCATGCCAATCTTCTCTCCTGCAACCTCATCATCTAACCTTGGTGGGCATTTTACTAGGATAGTGCAAATGAAGGTGAGAGGCACTTTTGGTAGATTGATATCTTCCTCCTCATAGACTCTTTGGGAAATATGAAACCATGGTTGGATGCACCAACCAACATACTAGAGCCTATCACTTTTAGATAATTTTTTACATCACCCTATGAGAGGTGAGAGGTGGTGTGCATTTCCTTGAGGACACTTAGGCAAATTTTACCAATAATTCCATACTTAGACAATTTGTCCAAAACCTAAGGTGGATTTTTCATTTCACCCAAAACCTAGATTAATGCTACTAGATGATGTATTACACCTTACTGAGCACACCTATGCTGATTTCACTCCCATTATTATATTCATTTTCCCTAGGTGGACATTTTACTGAACTTTGGTGTAACACTGCCTGAAACCATGTTTTGGGAAATCCATATTTTCCTCCTCAAGCATTATAAAACCAATGTGAGAACATGCTCAGGTAGACAAAACATACAAATACAAGATGACCATGTGGTGCGGTCATTTTTTTCAACCCACAAATTATGGAAGGCATTTCCCTAGAGCGATTCTGACTAATTTGACCAAAAATCCTTCTTTTGGGAGACCTATATCTTCTTCTTCAAGGAACTTTTCTAAGAACCAAGGCCATGGTGATATAGATATTTCAACAAAATATGGGATGGCAAGTCATGGCCGGAATTTTCTTCTTATTATGAATTATGGTGGTCATTTTCATAAGGCAGCTGCTTTAGGGAAGTTTTTCAACACTTAGTCAAAATCCCCAAATTATCATACCGTTACCAACTACTACCAAGCCCCTGCAATCAGATCAAGGGAAATAACATATTCCTTCTCCCCTTGCCTCTAATGTCACTCTAAACTGAGCAAGCTTCCTTGCATTTTCATTCATAGTGAAAAATCCTTGTAGTGACAAGTAATTGGATTACATACACCGTACCAAACAACTTGTCAAATAGATTAGATATACGTATATTTCTAAATACAGTATATTATATACCAATTTCTATAAAGAAAAACATGAAGACTGTGATGAATAGGATCGCCATTGATGACAACATTAATCACAATCATTTTGGAAAACATGGTAATTTGGTGAAAAACAAAAAATGACCAAGTATGTGGAAATTAGTAAAAATTGCCTTAGGGAAATGCATGCCATAATTTATAGGAGAATATAAATGCCTGCACCACATGGGGGTCCTGTAGATTGTTGTTTTTCCTACCTAACCATATCTCCATTTTGTTTTGAAAGTGCTTGAGGGAGAAGTTATGGACCTACCAAAATAGGGGTTTGTGCCAGAGCAAGCAAAAATGGCTAAGTAGCCTTAGAAAGATGCCCACCCTAAATTATGGGTTAGAGTAAATTCCCGCAGCACATGGTGGTCTTGTAGTTTGTTTGTTTGTCTACCAAATCGTGTTATTATTTCTCTGTAAGCATGTCTGAAGAAAAAGTTGAATCTGCCAAAATGAGGTTTCAGAATAAATTTTGGAGAAAGTCCTGAAAATGACTAAGTATTGGAAAACTAGCTCAGGTAGCCTTAAGAAAATGCCCACCACAAATTGTGTGTTGAAGAAAATGCTCTCACCATATGGGGGTCTTGTAGATTGATATTTGGCCTACCTGACCATGTCTTCATACTGTCTTGGAAGTAGCCGAGGAAGAAGTTATGAACCTGCCAAAACAGTGTTTTAGGCAAATTGGACCAGGCTAAGAAAATTGTCTAAGTGTTTGAAAAACGGGCTCATGTGGCCTTGGGAAAATGCCCACCATACCTTATAGGTGTATGATAAAAATTATCTGAAGCTATCATCCTACATCTTGTTGAAGAGGCTATCTTACCATGGTATTAGTTCTAGAAGAAGATGTTTGATGACAAAGATAATGGTCTGCCAAAATAGAGTTTCAAGCTGTTTTGCACTATTCCAGTACTGGCAAAACTGCCTCAGTGGCCTCAGGGAAATGCCCGCCCTATCTCATAGAATGATGAGAAAAATAATATGAAAGTGTTAGGCTATAGCTTGTTGATGGGTGCATCTAGCCATGGTCTCAGTTATCCTGTGGAGTGTTTTATGAAAAAAAAATTGAAAAGACATTTTGAAATGCTCGCAAGGAGGGGTTATTTTGATGATAAAATTCATCAAGTAGCATAGTCATGTTCCTTGGTGAACTGACTATCCAACCATACCTCTAGGTTGCCTTATGATGGTCTCATATGCAAAACATCAATCTGCCAAAGATAGGAAAAATAATATTTTGCATAGTGAGAACAAAAGAAAATTGACCATTAGAGGAAATTTCAACTCAAAATGGGACTTTTAACTCTAATTCAAATTCCATGTCATCATGTGTTAGCCAATGAAATTTCTTTAAATTTGATATACCGTATAGGTCTTAAACACTTTTTTAATATAAATTTGGGCATAGGTGTCATAAAAAGACTACTTTTTTTGTTTGTATTTTCGACATATCTACCCGTGTTTTTACTGAAATTTCGATCGGGAGAGCTTGTTGGATGCAAAATTAAACTCTGCATCCAACGAGTACCCACTAAACATACTTTTGATGGACCCCTCTATCCCAAAAACAATAAATACATGAAAAAACATGATGATGACATCATCATCACGTTTTTTCAGGTATTTCTTTTTTCTGGGGCAGCGGGGTCTGTCAAAAGTATGTCGAGTGGGTACTCGTTGGATGAGGAATTTAATTCCGCATCTAATGAGCTCCCCCGATTTAAATCCTCAACAGTAACCAGTGAGATGCAAGAGACACAAAAGCACCAATGGTTTGCATATGGTTGGTCGCTATGAAAACGCATGGTTGTATAGAAAGCCAAATGGATTTGGAATTCTAAGAGTATGACGATGACGGAAACTTCTTGAATCATTCCTCTGTCCTTGGTCCACGATCGAGATTGAAATTGAGTAGTCGGTGAACAATATTTTTGATTGGTCAAGAACCAAAAAATTATGAATTCTAGTGAATTTTAAAGTCACACTCGTATACCAATTGAAAGGTTTAAAGTCCCAATTGAAAAGTTTAAAGTCTGTAGTGAAAGGATGGTGCCAGTATACCATTGAAATTGAAACTTCTAAGACTGAGACGAATACAGAAACTTCTTGGATCATTCATGTGTCTTTGGTCTATGATCGAGATTGAAATTGAGTAGTTAGTGTACAGTATTTTTGTTCGGTAAGAACCAGAAAAATCTAAATTCTAGTTACCAGTATTCTATCTTTCCCAATTCCCACCTCTCTCGCCACACTCATACCAATTGAAAAGTTAAGTTTAAAGTTTAAATTTCCAGCAGCCTGTCTGTGGTCACATTGGTGTACTTACTCAAAAATCTTGAAACTCATTTTAAACCTTATAAATTTCCCTTATAAAATTTAATTCCAATACTAAAATAATATGAATGAATTATTTTAGAACAAGATTTTTCTTGCTTTAAAATCTATGTAACTATGGTTGAAGATTCCTCTTGCTTTAGGATCTATGTAAGTATAGTTAAATTAAATTAAAAAGATGTCAAAAACAAAACTAATAAATTAAAATAAATAATAAATAAAATAGAGAAATAATTTAATAAATTCTAAATATAAGTTATATATATATCCAATTTAGTTTATATTTATTAAAAAAGTTAAACTTAAGATTAAAAAAATATTAAATAAAATAACAAATTAAAAATAAAAATAAATATTAAATACAATTAAGTATAGTAAATAATATTTAGTTTAATTTAATTAAAAGTTAAATTTACATACATTTAAAATTTAACCTTAAAATTCACTTTTAAATTCATATCAACATTTGCTTATCATAAATATATATATAACCTAGTAAATTATTTTTTTATAATAATATTTTATCCTACATTATTATAACTAATTTATTATAATACAAGTAAATTTATATATATATATAAAATTTCTTTTATTAGTTATATAAAAATAAGTACACATAAATTGAAACTTGAATAATATTTTATAACTACCTCATAACTTATATACTATTTTATATAACTTTAGTAATACCATATATTCATCATACTAGGTACCCACTTATAAATGGAAATTTGAATCACCTGTATTTTTATATACTAGCATTTGCACCAAGACGTGCAAAGAAACACTAAGAGGGTAAAAATATTGAGTCTTTTCCAAAAATATTACGAACCTGTAACCGAGGGTAAAAAATGAATATCTGCTTTACGCATTGCGGAACACGGAAATCAGAAGTTACAAGTTTGTAATAAAACTTTCTGTATTTTCGACTTCTGCTTTTCGCAGTGCGTAATGCGGAAATCGGAAAAATCTTTGTCTCATATTTTTTCGAAACTTTGATTTTTCTTTTCGCAATTTTTTTTTACATCTGCTTTCTATTTTCCACAGTGTGAAAAGTGGGATGTGTAACTTCAATATGCTTTTTGGTCGGTTCCTAGACTTAGTTTTTCGGAACTACTAATTTTAGTTTGCTAAGTTTCATCTTTAGAAAATCAGTGCTTCGAGATTTTAAATGTGAATGGTGGAAAAATACTATGAATTGTGAATTAGGGTAAAAATATTATGAATTATGGAAGTTTTACTCTTAGAATGGTAAATGTTTTAGAAATAGTTGATTTGCTAGTGCTCAACTTCAAGCGGCATGAATAGTAGGGCTTATACTTTTGAAGATGAATAATTGAACTTAGACTATTTGGCTAATAATAAAGCTTACAAAGGTAAACTTGTAGAAACGTGAGGCTAATAAGTCTTAAGTCTAAATGATGGAAAATAGGGATTCAACTGGAAAATTGTTTACATTTAACACTCTTGTCAAAGTCATTCTATGTATTTCCTTTAAATTCGTGTAATAGTTGTCAATTGTCCTTGTATTTGGTTTTTATAATCTTTGGATCAGATTGGAGAATTCTTTTTCCACAAGTAGAAAAACTTTCTAACTAATCAGTGAATTTCTAAGAACCTAAATTTTTTTTTGTCATTTGCTGCTAAATTTATTCTTATCATCACTATTGTCATTACAACATAGTAAATTTTTGTTTTTGTAAAATAAAAAAATGTCAAATTCAAAACTCACATGTACAATTATTTTTTTGTTTTTTTGCAAAATAAGAAATTGCCAAATTCAGAACTCCTATATACAAAATTTTCACACACTCAAATTATTTTTTTAAATATTTCTATATTAAACTAACATAATCACTTCTCTCACTTTTTAATATACATCATCATCATCATTTTCGTCATCCTCATCCTCATCCTAGTCATTGTCATCATCATCATCATCACTATCATCATCTTATTCTTCGTCATCATCATCATAATCATCATCATCATCATCATCATCGTCATCATCATCATTATCATGATGATGATGATGATGACGATGATGATGATGAAGAAGACGACGATGATGATGATGGTGACGATAATGAAGACGATGACATTGATTGTGATGATGGTGATGGTGATGATGATGATGACGATAATGATGATGAATAAGAAGATGATGATGAAAATGATGTTGACGATGAAGATGGCGATGACGATGATGATGATAATGATGAACATGATGATGATGATGATGATGATGATGATGGCAACGACAATGAAGACGATGACATTGATGGTGATGACAATGATGATAATGATGATGATGACCATGATGATGATGATAATCATGAAGATAATGATGAAGATGATGATGATCAACAATGATATTGAAGATGATGATGATGATGATGAAGATGATGATGATGTCGACGACGATGAAGATGTTGATCTTGATAATGATGATGATGAAGATGGTGATGTTGTTGTTGATGATGATGACGGTGATGATGATGAAGATGAAGATGGTGATGATGAATATGGTGATGTTGATGATGATGATGATGACGGTGATGATGATGAATTTGAAGATGATCATGATGATGAAGATGACAATGATGATAATGATGATGATGATGCTGCTGCTGCTGCTGATGATGAAGAAGATGATGATGCTGACGATGATGATGAAGAAAATGATGATGCTGACGATGATGATGACAATGAAGATGATGACGATGATGAAGACAATGATAATGATGAAGATGATGATGATGATGATGATGACGACAATGAAGATGATGCCATTGATGGTGACGATGACGACGATGATGATAATGATAATGATGAAGATGATGATGATGAAGAAGATAAGTGCATCAGGGCATATTTTTTATTATACATGAATGGATGCATATAAAATGCATAAAGTGAGATGGTGCATAATTGATATTAGAAACACATTGGTGCATATATCATCTAAAGATAATCAATGTGTATATGTCCTAAAAAAACATTGGTTCATACATTATGTAAAAGAGCACTAATGGGTAAAATACTTTGTTATCTTAGTTCAAGAAAATGTAAAAGATACACCAAGTAGATGAAATAATAGAATGTGTATGGTTCACTGATGAACTTTTCCACACCACGGATATGCAAATGCTATTTATTATTTTTACAAATTTTCAATTACTCATTAGAAAATCATTTTTTATAATAATATTTTTTTATATTTATTTGTTGTAATTGGATATAAGACCTGATTAAACTTTTGTTCATTGTAACCATGAAAATCATTCATACACTACAACAAAAACTGGATTTAGCATCTCTTTATGCATCCATTTTGCGTCTAGACCATCTTTCAGTGTATTTTTCTTCATTTTTTGGAGAAAAAGGTGCAATTTTAGGCGTTTTTTGCGTCCTTTTTCTAAATCTAGTGCAAATTGTGACGTAATTTGCACTAGGTTTTGCACCTAGTTATGTGCCAGGTTTTGCATTAGGTTTTGCGAGAAGTTTTGAGCCTAGTTTTACACCTAGTTTTGCACCTAGTTTGTACATCTACTCTTGTTGTGCCCCCTTTTACGTCCATGTTTGCCTCAACTTTTACGCCCTTGTTTTCATCCACTTTTGCATCCTTTTTTACATCCACTTCTGCTTCTTTTTTTGCATCCCTTCCTGCGCCAAGTTTTGCATCAAATTTTACATCATGTTTTGAGTCTAGTTTTGCGCCTCATTTTGTTTCAACAAATTTTACATCCACTTTTGCATCCATTTTTTCACCCCCTTTTGTACCCACATTTTCATCCCTTTTTGCATCCCATTTTGCATCCATGTTTACGTCTTTTTTTGCATCTACTATTGCATCCACTTTTGTTGCATCCCAATTCACACCCATTTTTGCGCCTACTTTTACACCCACTTTTGCTTCAACTTTTGCATCCAAGTTTGCATTTTTTTTGTATCCAATTTTACGTCAGTTGTTGCATCCCTTTATGCATCCATTTTTGCATCCACTTTTGCTTCAGGTTTTGTGTTGGGTGTTACAAATACTTTTGCATCTAATTTTGCATCTACTTTTGTTGCATCCACTTTCACATCCAATTTTGTATCCAATTTTACATCCATGGTTGTATCCAATTTTGCGCCACTTTGTTTTATCCTATTTTGCTTCCACGTTTGCATCATTTTTTGCATCACCTTTTGCATCCATTTTTGGTGCACCCCATTATGCTCCCACTTTTGCGCCTACTTTTGTTGCATCCATGTTTGCATCATTTTTTGCATCCATGTTTTTATCCACTTTTGCATCCAGTTTTACACCCAGATGTTGAACATAACAACAAGTATAATGATTATGATATTGAGGATGGTTATGATGATGATGATAATGTTGTTGATAATGAGGAGAACGATGATAATGATCATGATGAGGATAATGAAAATGACGACATTGGAAATTATTATGATGGCAATGAAATGAATGATGATGATGGTGATGATGACAATGACAATGATGATGAATACAATGAGAATGATGATGTTTATCATCTTAAAAAATAAGTTGTTATTTGTCATGCATAAATTGTATGTGTCCTCCATGACCCTTTTCCACTAATAACGTATTTTGGGTAGATGTTATTTCTTATTCCAAAGATAATGATGAATAACTGATGAAAATGCCAATAATCATGATGATGATGATGTCAAGGACAATGGTGATGATGATGATGTCAAGGACAACAGTGATGATGATGACATGAATGTTGATTATGCCGGTGATGATGACTATTGTGATAATCATGGTGACAATGACAAAGATGATGATGATGATGATCATCATCATCATTTCCATCATCTTCATAATAAAAAACATCATCACTGTCATTGTCATCTAGTTCATCATCGTCATCATTTAAAGCATATGGGATATGTTTACCATTTAAAGCATGCATAACAAGTGGGATACAGTTACAATTTTAAGCATGCATAACTTATAACTATGATTGAGCACATTTTAATCTTGGAGCTTGTAGTGAAACTGGGTTTATTTACCTCTACCAACACTTTATTATAAGGATCATCATCATCATCATCATCATTTCTCATGTCATTCTCATTCTCATCATAATTGTCATTGTCATCATTACTATCATCATCATCATCGTCACCATATAATCACATCATTTTCAACTTCATCGTCATTGACATCATTTTCATCATCATTCATCTCATCATCATCATCATCATTGTCATTGTCATTGTCATCATCAACAACAGCATTGTCATCATCATTATCATGTAATCAGATAATTGTGAATGTAATTGTCATCAAATCAATTACATTTATTGTTTCCACTTTAGCACCCCAAATCAATTACATTTATGTTCTCCTTATGCTAGTCTGTATAGGTGCAAAAATAGGTGGTTGATATCATCATGATGCTAAAATGGACACAAATTGCGTCCACTATAACATCCCAAATAAATTACATTTAAATCCTACTTGTGCTAGATTCATGTCTAGGTGAAAAATTAGGCATATTATATAAAGATCTTGCTAAAGTGGAAAAAAGATGATTTGATGAACAAAGGTGACAACAAAATCAAAATATGACGTTTCCTTGATTTGGCATCTTAATTTTCATTTCCTATTATAGTTAATCAAAAGTATTTTGATTTGGAGGGTAGTTATGAATCACATAATCTAATTGAAATCCCATTTGAACATCTATATGAATACTACATGGATTATATATATGTTTAAGTGAATCATATTTGTTTTAAAGGTGAGCTTATACATAAACTAATCAAAGGTTTTTGCTATAGTGTAGTTTACATACATTTGTGTTAACCAATTCCTTCAACTGCACAAGTTATATTTGTATGTACATGCATATGTCAACTTCTACAATATACATATATAACATTTTTTAATTCTCAATTAATAACTTCATATCACTTCTAACCATTATCAACCAATAGATGAAACTAACCACAATAACTATTATCCAACTAATTCTTGTTATTTTTGGCTACCAAGTCATATTAACTTATAAACATTTTAAGGACATTGCACTAGGTAACGAGTATAGAGACAAGAATCAACACATTAATTTAGATTATGAGTTCTAAACATAGTAATTGAATGATTGTTGTAGCCAAATAATAACGAAGCATTTTAAAATGGGACATAAAAACCATTATTATTTAAATATGAATTACATATCTGACTGTAAATTTAGAAGTCTTCATTCAAATTATAATATGCATCTAGGTATTCCAATTTTTCCTTGTCAATGTTCATATGTTCTTACAATTACCTATTATTATTCTTGCTAAACTATCCTGCTAAAGTGGTATTGTAATCATCCTCATCTTCACTTTCATCATATTCTGTATCAATAAAATTTGTTTCCAGATCAGTTACATGAATGTCACCAGATATATTTTCATCATTGATTTCGATATCATCCATATTATCTTCCTCCATAATATCAGCTTCCTCCATGATAGCATCTTCTGAAGATGCACCTATGACCCTGCTTCTCCATATTGCTAAAGGAATATTGTCATCATTACAATCTTCACATTCTTCTACTAGATCTTCTTCAACTTGAACATCATCATGGATGCCAATTTGTTCTCCCTCAACTATATTTGGTTGGTCACCATTATTTTTCTCAGTATTGATTGAAGCATCCTCGAAAACATGTCTTAATCTTGGATCATAATGAATGACAAATATCCATTTTGGATCCAAAATACCTTCATAGAAAAATACCTGTGGATGAATTAGATCCATATATTAGACATATGTTTTTACATTTTTATTGTTATCATTAAACACATTTTTTTGAGTTTTGCATCCTTCACTAATATCCCACATGTTCAACCCCATAAAAATTTGTGCATCTTCTTTTCTATTTTCACGATTGAGATGTTAGAGGTTCAGTTCCCATGGAATATCCATTTTTTTATTTTTTTAGGTTTGGCCACTTTTGCTGAGAGGTCATAGGTCGAAATCAATTAACACACATTTGATGATTTTGATTTTGATTTTCCTTCCATAGGCCATAGGTTGAAATCCATTGATTATATATTTACATTTTTTATTTCCTTGTCCCTTCATAGGTCACATATTCAATTCCATGGACACACACTTTACATTATTTATTGTCTTCCCCTCTTTGAATAAGAAGGCACTTTAATCGTACATGACAATATATCCTCCATACTATGTCGTGAAGGACCTCTCTACTCTCCATTCAACCAACCAAACTTTGCTAAGCAAATAAAGGGCATTAACACACTCCACCCATTTTAAGATATGTTTCCCTTCACCTTTTAAAATTGCCACCTTTTATAAATATAAACTCTTGGAAATACATATTGACGACCTTTTGATCTTGTTTAGAGGCCCATAATGTCCTTATTCTAGTATTTCACTAAATATTGAATTCATTTGATTTCCTAATCACAACAACAATCATAGAGGTGAAAGAATGGTTTATACAATACTAAAACAATGGACATGGACCATATGGATGCATCCAAAATCCCCTTCCAAGGTTACTTAACCATTAATAAATGTCAGCAAAAGAGTTGAAAAGCCCTCTATTTGATATCCACATAAATTCTATTCAACACTTTATAAAAACTTCTACAAATTACTTTCACATGTTCTCCTCAAACCATGGAAAAGGAAACATGCCACCTCCAAATATGGCATGCGTTGTCAACAGGCATATCTGATATATGATCCATCATTATATAACCTCCATGTATGCTTAAGTTCAACAACCATTCCCATGTTTCACGTAAGGTAAAGGAAAACGATTCATCAATATAATATTACATTTCCTCCACATATACAGATCCATTAATATTATATTATATTTCCTCTACAAATACTTTCATCCAGCATATAATGAGATGGCATTCACAAATTGGCTCTAGGAAATGTATGCCTTGTAATTCTTCTTATGCCATTTCCACCATGCCAATTCTCTCGATCCAAGTATAACATATCCACTTTGAGTTTCAACTACTTATCATTAATACCTTGGAGGAGAAAATAATGTTCCATTTGGGTAATCCATCTGGTTGGGTTGGAGACATTGAACTTGTTTAGTTCTATTTTTGACAATCTATGCAACATATAGTAATAATTGTCTTAAAAAGGTGGCCTTGTACAATGTTAACCTTTGTCCCTTATAGCATTTCTGATAAGACTATCTCTGTAATCTTAGAGGCGCATGCTTACAAGTTGTCAATTTTATAAACCTATTATTAAGAGAGTTGATTTTGTATACTTGTTTTTCGACATTAAAGACATGGCACTAGTACATTTTGAATGCAAAATATGACATTAATAATACACTATAATATGGGAAATTATTATAAACTATTAAAAATTACATTTTTATTTGTTTGACCTTGATGGATGTGTATATTTAAATGCTTCTCTTACCAATGTTCAAAGAAATTATTTTTCTCTTTGTAATGTTTTGGAAAGTTTTTTATTTCCCCAAAAAGAGAACAATTTTCCCTTTTACACCCAAAAATCTATAACATCCAAAAAAATTTCTTTTGCTCTCCTCGATGCTTCGCAATGTGTTCTCACCAAATTTAATTGGACTTGTTGGCGCCAAGGTTTTATGGGAATTATTTTGTAAGGTTTTGTAGCCCTGATTTCACTACAAGGTTTTATGGCCATGATTTTTCTTTGCAATTCTTGAAACATGGTTTTATGTGGATGATTTTTCCTGCAATCATTTCCCTGGACCCAAATTCAGTAGGAGTTTTTTAAATCAAGGTCCTTAGACCCACGTATAGTGCTGTTGTCTGTAGCGGGAATCCTCCATTAAGGTGCAAGGTTCGAAGCGTAAGTCCCGATAACACGGGGTAAAGCGTTAGAGATTCTTCCTTTCTAGGGAAGGATAAAAATAAAGGGGCAAGGTTAGATGCTTCTGTCCTGTTGTAGTGGGTTAATCGGAAAGAGAAACAGTTGAAACAATAGTCGAGTAAAGAACATAAGGTAGTATAAAGGAAGGCAGTCGAACAAAGGAAGGTAGTCTAAATACGGTAATGCATAGTTCATCAGATGGTTCTTTTTTTTCTTCTTCAGAGTATTAATTCATCCATGAGGTTATATTCTACTATTCGCCCTCCTTAATCCTCTATATATATGGGAACCCTAGATAAGCATCCCAATTTCCTTGAATCTTTGGAATTCCCTCTTCTTTAATGAGCACTTCTCACCCTATGAATTTTTCAACTTGAATGTTGCCTCCTTACTCATTTTTGGATCAGAGCTTCAAATATGCTTTCATACTGCCTGCTAGTGCATTCAAGCATGCTGGAATATCTCCTTAAAGTAGAAAATTAACTATATAAAAAGTAGGTCCCCGGCTGCACCTAGTTATGCTAGATCAAAGGCAATATATATTTGATTCCAGTCGTTTTAATATGTAGCAGACATGGAGAAATATATCAAAGAGAGATGTCCATATAAGATAGATATCAAAGTCATTTATAATGTTTATGTAAGAAATACACAAGCTTCATGGCATGCATTTTATTATTCTTAGCAAATTGGTATGTCCTTTTGGCACAAGAATAATGCAGGGTTCGCTGTTTTCAGAGTTGATTCCAAGGATTCTGTTCTAGATTGGTTCACTGCTTTAGGTTAGGTTTTGAGCTGTTGAAAGTCAAAACCAATTCTAATCACCAATGCCAATGCAATCTCTGCAATGGGACATTTAATTTTTCAAAGCTGAGGTCAAAGTCTCCGTGTGCATAAGTGGGTAGTATGTATGGAAGGGTTCGGTTCTGTTTACAATGCTCTGTTTCCAGGTCAATTACAACACATACTGTGTATTGTAATGCATAATCACAGGATTTGGTTGTGGCTCAACTATATCTCCCCATTAAATATACATTCAAGCAATAAATCCATTCATACAGTTTCATTTCCACTACGCCGATTGCAATGGCTGTCGGCAATCTTTTTCGATTTGCCAATATGTGCTGATATTTTCTTCTTAATCCTATAATTGCAAAATCTGGTTGTTGTACGAGGGTTCTCTGAAACCCTGCACGATAAATCAAACCCTATATCAGATATTAGTGTTTAAACCTAAGCGATGGATGCAAGCTTATGTTTTTTTGTGTTTAAACCCAAGCAATGGATGCAATTTTTTGTTTTTTAAGGTGGAAATTGCCTTCTGTCTAGCTCCAAGAGGATTACAATTGGCCTGAATTTTTCAGGCCCACAAACGGCCTGTTTTTACCAATACGATGGCCCTTAAAAATCTGAATCAGTAATTACAACTATTTTTCATTTAGCTAAGTCCATACTCTTATGTCATAATCACACAGGACTTGCACCTGGAATTTAACCTGATGAGTATACTGATATTCCACTGCTGAAATACAACAAAGTAGAAATATCAAAAGCATCTGTTAACAGAAAAAAAATAAAAATTGCAAGTGTTAGATGAGATACACAACTAAATTGAGAAACCATCAAATATCAATTGATGGCTCATCTTTGACTTCAAAATTCTGGATCATTTTGAAAAGATTTGAAAACGTATCAGTCAATTGACATCTCGCAATCATTTCACTTCAATTTTGCTTGACAAATCGGTGCATCCTACATAATTAGCAGTAATCTTGGAAATTTTGAGAACCACCTTCAAATTACCTCTCTCTGCACTAGTTCTTCGGGAAGATGAGACCATCCATAGAAGCCAATCAAAATGATCATGACTTCCTTTACAATGATGGCATATAAGGCTGCGGCCTTAATATTCTATATGATGGCCACCAACAAATAATCATCATGAATGATGTCATCCCTCTCAAAAGTGTGATCAAAATCAGATGTGGATACCCATACAAAATGGGGGAAATAGAGAGTAAATCAAACATTCTCAAGATACTAAACCCATTCCATGTGTCATCAAATGAATTAGGGTGTTACTCGACATATGAATCCCATAGGAATAAGTGGTAAAGTGGTCAACAATAGTTCCAACCATACTTATATTTAGGCCAATGAAGCTTTAATATAATCCTCTATATATATGGGAACCCTAGATAAGCATCCCAATTTCCTTGAATCTTTGGAATTCCCTCTGCTTTAATGAGCACTTCTCGCCCTATGAATTTTTCAACTTGAATGTTGCCTCCTTATTCATTTTTGGATCAGACCTTCAAATATGCTTTCATACTACCTGCTAGTGCATTCAAGCATGCTGGAATATCTCCTTAAAGTAGAAAATTAACTACTTATAAAGTAGGTCCCCGACTGCACCTGGTTATGCTAGATCAAAGGCAATATATATTCGGTTCTAGTCATTTTAAGATGTAGCAGACATGGAGAAATATATCAAAGAGAGATGTCCATGCTATCTACGCGACGATTTGCATTGGGGTCCACCTGACGCCGTCGAGTAAATAGCATACTCTGTTACGGGTATTTACACTTCTATAATCCTTTCAAAGTGTGAAAGCTGGATGACCGTAGGTAGTATGGAAGGTAGTCTGTGAAGTGCATCAGGAAGAGGCTTTGCAAAATTCTGATAAAGATCTGCCTTTATCCATTGATGACACCTTGTTATAACTTTGCTAATGAAAAGAACATTGATGGCACCTTGTTATAACTTTGTTGATGAAAAGAACAACTCTATGTATTGCAAATGTAAAGGACTCTATGTGTATTATTTCCTGGGCATAAAAGAATATAACAGAATTGAGGCTTTCTATATCTCCTCTAATCATAGAACCACTGCTCAACACTACATACTGACTCCTCAGATCCTTTCGCACGCCGCATACTGACTGCAGAGAAACTGAGTTGAAAATTGCATATCACTTAGATCTGTCATCTGCCCCTCCTTAAAGATCGACACTAGCGATCTATACAACAATATATTGCCTCTTCTTAGCTGTAGTGATTTAGAATATCACATTAAATTATTGAATGTTATAAAGTTTACAATGTGAGGGAAAATATTTCGAATGAGAAAAGACTCTAAATCATCCCCAATTTTATTTATAGGAATATACACCAGTATTATGGTAATTCTTTCACTTTCATGATGAATTTTTTCATATGATAAAAAACAATAAAAGTTATTCAATCTTATGATCGCCAATCCAAACTTTCATGTGATCAAGAATTGTGTAAACACTTAAAACTTCACTTGATAGTTTTGATAATTGAGTTCACCCAGCGAATTTAAAAAATATAAAAGATAAAAAATCTTACTTCATAATGGGGCAGAGTTCGTGCCATTGAGAACTTTTGGATTTGAACTTGTTAAACTCAACACCAGTCATAGTATTGCCACTACTCTCTTATAGGGATTCAGATGGCCATACTGTCCTTGGCCATTGATCTTTCACACTAGGAAGTATTATGAAAATGTAAATATTGGTATGTCGCAAATACTGGTAACAGAGTAAGTTATTTACTCAATGACGTTAGGTGGACCTCGTGCAAATCATTGGTTAGATAAATTACTACTAAGATAGATATTAAAGTCGTTTATAATGTTTATGTAAGAAATACAAAAGCTTCATGGCATGCATTTTATTATTCTTAGCAAATTGGTATGTCTTTTTGGCACAAGAATAATGCAGGGTTCTCTGTTTTCAGAGTTGATTCCAAGGATTATGTTCTAGATTGGTTCACTACTTTGGGTCAGGTTTCGAGCTGTTGAAAGTCAAAACTAATGCTAATCACCAATGCCAATGCACTCTCTGCAATGGGACATTCAATTTGTCAAAGCTGAGGTCAAAGTTTCCTTGTGCATAAGTGTGTAGTATGTATGGAAGGGTTCGTTCTGTTTACAATGCTCTGTTTCCAGGTCAATTACATCACATACTGTGTATTGTAATGCATAATCATAGGATTTGGTTGTGTCTCAACTATATC
This sequence comes from Pseudotsuga menziesii, assembly GCA_001517045.1. Taxonomy (NCBI): domain Eukaryota; kingdom Viridiplantae; phylum Streptophyta; class Pinopsida; order Pinales; family Pinaceae; genus Pseudotsuga; species Pseudotsuga menziesii. The sequence continues at coordinate 269,084 of LPNX010290494.1, forward strand.
TCCCCATTAAATATACATTCAAGCAATAAATCCATTCATATAGTTTCATTCCCACTGCGCCGATTGCAATGGCTATCGGCAATCTTTTTCAATTTGCCAATATGTGCCGCTATTTTCTTCTTAATACTATAATTGCAAAATATGGTTGTTGTACGAGGGTTCTCTGAAACCTTGCATGAGAAATCAAACCCTATACCAGATATTAGTGTTTAAACCCAAGCGATGGATGCAAGCTTATGTTTTTTTGTGTTTAAACCCAGGCGATGGATGCCATTTTTTGTTTTTTAAGGTGGAAATTGCCTTCTATATAGCTCCAAGAGGATTACAATTGGCCCGAATTTGTCAGGCCAACAAGCGGACTATTTTTACCAATACTATGGCCCTTAAAAATCTGAATCAGTAATTACAACTATTTTTCATTTGGCTAAGTCCATACTCTTATGTCATAATCACTTAGGACTTGCACGTGGAATTTAACCTAATGAGCAGACTGATATTCCACTACTGAAATACAACAAAGTAGAAATGTCAAAAGCATATGTTAATAGAAAAAAAATAATTGCAAGTGTTAGATGAGATACACAACTAAATTGAGAAACCATCAAATATCAATTGATGGCTCATCTCTGACTTCAAAATTCTGGATCATTTTGAAAAGATCTGAAAATGCATCAGTCAATTGACATCTCGCAATCATTTCACTTCAATTTCACTTGACAAATCGGTGCATCCTACATAATTAGCAGTAATCTTGGAAATGCTGAGAACCACCTTCAAAATACCTCTCTTTGCACTAGTTCTCCGGGAAGATGAGACCATCCACAGAAGCCAATCAAAATGATCATGAATTCCTTTACAATGATGGCATATAAGGTTGCGGCCTTAATATTCTATATGATGGCCATTGACAAATCATCATCATGAATGATGTCATCCCTCTCAAAAGTGTGATCAAAATCACATGTGGACACCCATACAAAATGGGGGAAATAGAGAGTAAATCAAACATTCTCAAGATACTAAAACCATTCCATGTGTCATCAAATGAATTAGGGTGTTACTCAACATATGAATCTCATAGGAATAAGTGGTAAAGTGGTCAACAATGGTTCCAGCCACACTTATATTTAGGCCAATGAAGCTTTAATATAATCCTCTATATATATGGGAACCCTAGATAAGCATCCCAATTTCCTTGCATCTTTGGAATTCCCTCTGCTTTAATGAGAACTTCTCGCCCTATGACTTTTTCAACTTGAATGTTGCCTCCTTACTCATTTTTGGATCAAACCTTCAAATATGCTTTCATACTGCCTGCTAGTGCATTCAAGCATGTTGTAATATCTCCTTTAAGTAGAAAATTAACTACATATAAAATAGGTCCCCAGCTACACCTGGTTATGCTAGATCAAAGGCAATATATATTCGGTTCCAGTCATTTTAAGATGTAGCAGACATGGAGAAATATATCAAAGAGAGATGTCCATATAAGATAGATATTAAAGTTGTTTATAACGTTTATGTAAGAAATACACAAGCTTCATGGCATGCATTTTATTATTCTTAGCAAATTGGTATGTCTTTTTGGCACAAGAATAATGCAGGGTTCTCTGTTTTCAGAGTTGATTCCAAGGATTCTGTTCTAGATTGGTTCACTACTTTAGGTTAAGTTTCGAGCTATTGAAAGTCAAAACCAATGCTAATCATCAATGCCAATGCAATCTCTGCAATGGGACATTCAAATTTTCAAAGCTGAGGTGAAAGTATCCTTGTGCATAAGTGGGTAGTATGTATGGAAGGGTTCAGTTATGTTTACAATGCTCTATTTCTAGGTCAATTACATCACATACTGTGTATTGTAATGCATAATCACAGGATTTGGTTGTGGCTCAACTATATCTCCCCATTAAATATACATTCAAGAAATAAATCCATTCATACAGTTTCATTTCCACTGCGTCGATTGCAATGGCTGTCGGCAATCTTTTTCGATTTGCCAATATGTGCCGATATTTTCTTCTTAATCCTATAATTGCAAAATCTAGTTGTTGTATGAGGGTTCTCTGAAACCCTGCACGATAAATCAAACCCTATATCAGATATTAGTGTTTAAACCCAAGTGATGGATGCAAGCTTATGTTTTTTTGTGTTTAAACCCAAGCGATGGATGCAATTTTTTGTTTTTTAAGGTGGAAATTGCCTTCTGTCTAGCTCCAGAGGATTACAATTGGCTCGAATTTGTCAGGACCAAAAGCGGCCTGTTTTTACTAATACGATGGCCCTTAAAAATCTGAATCAATAATTAAAACTACTTTTCATTTGGCTAAGTCCATACTCTTATGTCATAATCACCCAGGACTTGCACCTGGAATTTAACCTGATGAGTAGACTAATATCCACTGCTGAAATACAACAAAGTAGAAATGTCAAAAGCATCTGTTAAAAAAAAAATAAAAATAAAAATAAAAATTGCAAGTGTTAGATGAGATACACAACTAAATTGAGAAACCATCAAATATCAATTGATGGCTCATCTCTGACTTCAAAATTCTGGATCATTTTGAAAAGATCTGAAAATGTATCAGTCAATTGACATCTCGCAATCATTTCACTTCAATTTCACTTGACAAATCAATGCATCCTACATAATTAGCAGTAATCTTGGCAATGCTGAGAACCACCTTCAAAATACCTCTCTCTGCACTAGTTCTCTGGGAAGATAAGACCATCCACAGAATCCAATCAAAATGATCATGACTTCCTTTACAATGATGGCATATAAGGCTGCGACCTTAATATTCTAAATTAGTAATCACGTATCTCTGGAAGTAAGCATTCTACAAGGGAAGGGTAGCTGCACAGAAAATTGATTATAAAAATTTAGATAGATCCTGAAAAGTGCCTGGCTCTCACTGAACTGTTCATATTCTGCACTCGAAGAATAATCCTGAAAATCCCTAGGTAAAAGATAAAGCTGGAAACCTATCTAAACATCAACAATCTTCAAATCCTAGAATCTACAAACACATACTGTAGAAAAATAATAACATCAAGTACAAAGATCTCTACAAATCCAATCAAAAACATCTTACCTCCACCTTTTTCGTGGTCCAACTCCCAGCCTGCTTTTACATAGAGAATTACCTGCAGGGAATCTTCACTTCAATCCCAACAAGTAAGTATATATAAGCACTTTTCTCTATTTCTACTCCACGAAAAAATTAGTAGGTGTCTTAATAATGCAACATAGGATATAAACTTATTTTTCCATAGCTTCTTGCAATGAAGGATATGTATCAGTTAATGGTGATACCAATTAGAATGCCCTAGTTGATTATGATGGACTCTAATTTTAAATATTTTGTCCTTCGTATACCCTCTCCAGTATTTTCTGTAGCCCGTGCTCTTATTTCATTCATATATATACACACACACACACACACACACACACACACACACATGCTTGTGTTGTTTGTTGTACTTGTGAGCTTTTGATGTAACTATAGTATACACTTGAACATGTTTCATATATATACACAAACATGCTTGTGTTGTTTACTATACTTGTGAGCTTTTGATGTAACTATAGTATATACTTGAATTTGTTTCTTGATTGGTATTTAGAATGCATATAAGTTTATTGATTTTTAACTATTTTATGAATCATGATATACATTCTAGGAAGTAATGGGAGCTGGAATCCTCTGTGATCCTTGCAAGGGGAAAGGATGGGTGGTCTGTGACTTCTGTGAAGGTCAGAAGATAAATGTGCAAATGCAGAGCAAGTGATTTTATCAACGTTGTCTCTCTTGCAGAGCTGTGAGTCTGTTCGCATGACTATGTATCTATGTTTGTGTATGCCTGCTTTTAGACATTTGGATTAATGAACTTTCATTTTGAAAGCGTCTTCTTGCAGTGGATATTCCCATTTTGTTGTCATGTGAGTGGTCTTTAACATGCTTGGATTCGCTTTTTTCTCTTCTATGTGGAAAAGTAGCTAATCTTTCATTCAACCAGAAATAATGCCTTAGTAATTAAATGACATTATAAACATGTAGAGTGATGCTTAATTGTCTTGCAAATATGCACTGAGATTGTTTGGAAGATGTGTTAAATGCCATTTCACCTAGGGATTTGCAGCTCAAGGAAAGTCCAGTTTTAAATTTTGGTGAATAGAGTAAAGTATGGATGCTCTAAAGCACTTGAGGCTTAAAGTAAGGAATACTGTTGTCAGGCAAATACCAAGACTTTCCAAGGTACACCTTTGATGGTAGGCACTTTCTCGTTTGAGCTAGGAGTGTGGCTCAACTATCGGATATTTATTCACGCTATAGTTGCATAGCATATTTGTGTGGTTTGAATAGTAAAAATTTCTCTCATCACTTCAACCACAAATCGTGAAATTTAACTCTCATTAGGAACAAGCCAATGCATACCCTAGAATATCCAAAGAAAAAACAAATTTTGGTTACTTGAGAATCTGAGATACCAAGTTTCCTATCCCAAAATTAGAAGCAATATTTACAAAATCTCGGTAAAGAGATTATAAGATGCATTTTGATAAGATGTGTTTTTGATAAAATTCAGTCTACCCCCAATGCTATTTTTGGATAGCGGGCACCTAATTGTTGATGTAGATGTCTAGGAGAGATCATTTCTTCAATAGAGATGGGTTTTCTTTGGAGAAGTGGAAGGGTTTGATGAAGTAAAAGTAAAATTCCAAACAAGGGGGTAGTGTTCTATTTCTTTTAGTTGGATGATTGGGTATGCGATAAATGTTCATGATCACCTGGAACTCAAATAGACATGGAATCATATTTTATGTTTTTTTCTCCACAGGAAAGTCTTGCAACACTAACAGCAATGTAGACATGATCTGTAAATATGGAACTTGTAGCCCTCAGGTCTCACCAACACGACTTTTCTACAGAATTGAAATTTGGTCTCTACTCTTAGAATAATGTAGGGTTCTATGTTTTCAGAGTTGATTCCAAGGATTATGTTCTATATTGGTTCACTGCTTTAGGTTAGGTTTCGAGCTATTGAAAGTCAAAACCAATGCTAATCACCAATGCCAATGCACTCTATTGAAAGTCTCCTTGTGCATAAGTGGGTAGTATGTATGGAAGGGTTTGGTTCTGTTTACAATGCTCTATTTCTAGGTCAATTACATCACATACTGTGTATTGTAATGCATAATCACAGGATTTGGTTGTGGCTCAACTATATCTCCCCATTAAATATACATTCAAGCAATAAATGCAACATAGATTTGGCTCAATATTCATTCAAATTGCTACCACCAACATTACTCCAAGCCCATCAAGGACCTTGCATCTAGATAAGAAATGGGTTTTCTCCATCATTTGAACTAGATTATTGTTGTAGTCATATTGGACTCAGTAATAATTTCACAATTTCCTTTGAATTGAATTCCATTTGTTAGCACATGAAGAATGCATGATAATTCAATTTTGCTACTAATAAAGTAAACCATGCTCATTTCTATGGGATGCTCTTGGACTGTTAGCTTGGGAATCATTCCTCTGGGGTTGATAAACCTTATTTGTGAATGTGCATGCCCTCTCCTAACAGGCCATGACTTAGGTATGATCTATTCTAGTTGGGATGTGAATGTGTTGTCTCTATTCTATAAATAGTGGTTGATTTTGAAGCTGTAGTAGGTTCAGATTTTGTAGATGGTAGGTATGATGGAGTTATATGTACTTCTTGGCAGATTTAAGAAATATTCCATAAGTTTATCTTTAGTTTGTAGCACTATTTAGTCTGTCGGATATATCTAGATATTTTGGTGAGAGGTTGAATAAGTTTTCATTTTTATTCTACAATATAATCTTAAATAGATGTGGAGGGATCCACTTACAATACATACATTTTCAACTAATGACCCAAAGGAAACTTCCAATGGACAATTCCAACACTATTTGGATGTCTACAATCGAATATTATTGGTCTTGGCTAGCCACCCTACTCCTCAAAGTTTGTTTGCAACAAAATGCTTGAAAACGGCTTGCAAACAACTTGGAACTCTGACATTAAGCTTCCTTCTCTGTTGGTTGTCCAAATTCCTATAGTAGTCTGAGATTTGTTGTATTAATGGTTTTCTAACAACACTTTTCCTACTTTTAAGATAAATCTATCTGGAGTTGCATAGAATTTTGATCCCTTTCTTTTACAACGCTCATGCTCATTCAAAGTGCGTTTAGAGGATGTTGGATGTTTCTTACAGATGTTGGATAGTTTGTTGTCTTTGTTTGCCTACAGATCTAGAATTAGATTAAATGCATAGAATAAAGAACACATGCATATTTGCATGGCTTAATACAAATAAATTTTTTATAAGAGACGCTTATAATATGGAAGAGCATTACTTTCAAGGATTTTAAGTTTTCTCCCAACTCATACACTTACGTACATCCATACATGCACACACAACAATTTTGTTGTTTAGTTAGAATCTCAAAACACATAGAACTTGTATTTTTAAAGTCCATGACCTGTTGATTCTTTATTCAAATAGTGTTGTGATTCTTTTCTATATTACACTATGTGGTCTTGTGGCCTTTGTATTGTTGTGGAACTCTGATTTTTTCAGCTGTGTTTCAGGTATTCTAATTCTTGCAAAATTATATTCACTTATGGAACATTGGTTTTTGAAACTTAGGGTGACAGGTCTCAAATTGTGTTGACCACTTTGTTGTGACTATGACCTTGCAGTTTTGGAGGTTTTCTTCTTGTGTCCTTTCATCCCCACAACTTTTCTATTTCAGATTCTTGCAGTTCTGCAAGACGATGAACTTGCACAATAAAATTCTCTCATTTTGACCTAGATTTGTCCTCCCCTATCTAAACCCATGTGATCCCCAAATGTAAAGTCGAATGTTGTATTATTTAATATTAAGTGAAAAAAATTGAACTATCTCCAAAACCCCCACCTCCCTTCGTTCTCTAAGGTTCAATTTTATACAATGATCTTTGAATTTAAATTGGCACATCTAATTCTGATGGGAAAGAAATTGAATTGTCCATTATTAAAACTGTTGGTATTTAGAACCCCATAAATCAAATTAGTTTTCATCATCACACATATGGAACTCATGAATTGTTCATTAACGTGCCTGAGATAAATTTCAATTTGAGATTGTTTGTTGTTAAACCCCTTTTGAAATTTTGAATAGTTCAAGCAAACATTTGTTCTTTTCTATGTAAAGTTTCCTTTATTCATTCTTTCTCCACGTCTCTTCACTAATTTTTACTCTGAATCCCATTATTCTCTTTTTCGTTTTGTGTTGTTTTTGTTAGTTCTTATTTCACATTCTCTTCGCTAGCTATTATTAAATGGATTCATGAAGCTATGTTGTGTGGAGGCGCCCCCGTCTCTTCCCCTGCTCCTGAAATTTGCAGGATTCATGAAGCTAAAGGATTCCTGAAGCTATGTTGATGAAGTGATGGAATGCCCCTTCAAAATCTCTTGATGGAACAATCATTAGTAAGATGAGAAACCCCTGAACTTCATCTACTTCCTTGTGGCCTTATCAATTGTGGAAACCGGTATGATCCTATTTCCTATTGACATCTTACTAATTTTTAGATTATAAATAATGCACATAATATAAATCAAATTTGTTGGTGTTAATTGTTAAAATATTCATTATATCATATATGCTGCACATAGTAGACATCTTCTTTTAGTAACCATTCATGAGTTCTTCTCTTACCATCCCATTGCTGAACAAAATCACCTCATCAATGAATAACAACATGTATGTAGCAACACACACATCCTCAATTGGATTCTACAACTATTTCTTAAACAAATCCCTTATTCTTTTTCCATATCAAGTTTAGGTTATTAGTTATGAATGAATACATTATGTTGTTCTCTAATACTCTTTTGCGGACCACTTTAATAGATTGCGTAACTGTTTAGGATATTTTGTTTCCTGAGCATGGTAGAATTGTGTGCTTATTAGTGTGGTTGAAAAAATAAATTGGATTTTAAGCATGAATGTATTTGGATCTTATTGTCTTTTATTATAATTACAAATGATGAAATCTATGTGTTAATATTTCTCCTCTTTCCGATTCTTAAAGGGTGCTAGCTCAATGGAAGAGAACTTGCTTTACAAGCAGGAGGTTGGTGGTTCGATTCCTCCATGCCCTAATGATATTGGAATGTATTTCTAAAGGTAAAAAATGTAGTAGTGCAAGATGGATGCAATATTAGAAGCAACACTAAATGCAAAACAAGATGTAAAAGTGGACGTCACACTAAATACAAAAGTGGATGCAAAAGTCGACCTTATGTCAGACGCAAATATGGACATAAAAATGGATGTCATACTAAACGCAAAATTGGATGCAAAAAGAGACTCAACACTAGACACAATTAATGACTCAAAACTAGATGCAATACTAGGTCCAAAACTAGACGCAATAGTAGATGAAAAAGTGGACTCCTACCTAGACGTAAAATTGGAGATTAAATTGAGCACAAAATATGGTGTATCGATGGACATAAACTAGGCATAACACCAAGTGCAAAAATGGAAGGAACACTTGGCGCAAACAAAAACTTAAAATGAGACACAATATTGGATGCAAGATGGGACAAAACATTGGATGTAAAACTAGACGTAATATTGAATGCAAGATGGGATGCAACATTGGACACAAAACTAGATGCAATATTAGATGCAAACATGGGTGCAAAACTAGGCACAACACTAGGCGCAACATTGGGTGCAACATTGGGCTCAAACATAGATGCAAAAAAAGGCATCAACCGGGATGCAACACTAGGTGCAAACCTAGATGCAAAATACGATGTAAAACAAGATGAAGCATTAGGCACAAACATGGATACAAAAAAAGACGTAAAACAAGATACAAAATTAGATGCAAATGGGGATGCAACATTATAAGCAAAATTGGATGCAAAACTAGACGCAACATTGGGCTGAAAATTGGATGCAAACCTAGATGCAACTTTTGATGCAGAATTGGACACATAATTTTATGCAAAACATGGTGCAAAATTGGGTACAAGACTCGATGAAAAAATAGGAGCAATATAAGACGCAACATTGGATGCAAAACTGAGCATGAAACTGGGTGCAAACAAGGATGTAACAAAGGACGCAAAAAAAAATGCAATAGAAGTTGCAAGATTGGGTGGAAATAAAGGCGTAACAAAAGATGCAAAAAATTGGGCGCAAAAATGGATGTTAAAAAGGATGAAAAAAAAGACGCAATAGACAGTGTTTTACGAAAATGTACAATAGTGCTAGGTTTAGCACCAGATTGTTCACCACAATTGAGAAAAAATTACACTAAAATCTGGCGCTAAATTCGACGCTAAGTCCAGTTTTTGTTGTAGTGATATATAATTAAATTTGAATTAATTATCTACAAATCATATATTTTTACAGTAATATTTATTTTTATTTCTTAATTATTGTGCTTGGATAAGCACGTTGATTACACCTTTGTTCATAGTCACAATGTACATCATTCATATATTTAATCAATAACGTAAAATTTTGTGACATTAGAGAATACGATAGATGAAGAATCCATTTTATTATATAAGAATATGAAACCAAAAATTGGGACATCATACAAGTCCACGATAATCAAAATGTCATTTTTACATTATTACAATTATTGATAATTTACAATTATTTATATACTATATGATACAAGTTGAATGTGATTGTCATTGATGTCAAAGGAGTTCAGTGAATGACAAAAGGATAACCAAAGACATGATGGCAGGGTATACTCAGTGAAAGACAAAGGAATGACAAAGGAAGTAATGACATGGAAAGTATGATGGTGGTGGCATGTATGGAAAGTGTTCTGCTGCTATCAGGAAGTTAGTGTTGTACTAACTCAACCATGCCAATCTTCTCTCCTACAACGTCATCATTTAGCCTTGGCGGGCATTTTATTGGGATAGTGCAAATGAAGGTGAGAGACACCTTTGGCAGATTGATATCTTCCTCCTTAGAGACTCTTTGGGAAATATGAAACCATGGTTGGATGCATCAACCAACATACTAGAGCCTATCACTTTCAGATAATTTTTTGCATCATCCTATGAGAGGCCTACTGCGCATTTCCTTTTGGCCACTTAGGTAGATTTTACCAATAATTCCATACTTAGACAATTTGTCCAAAACCTAAGGTGGATTTTTCATTTCACCCAAAACCTGAACTAATGCTACTAGATGATGTATTACACCTTACTGAACACACCTATGCTGATTTCACTCCCATAATCATATTCATTTTCCCTAGGCGGGCATTTTATTGAACTTTGGTGTAAGACTTCGTGAAACCATGTTTTGGGAAATCCATATCTTCCTCCTCAAGCATTATCAAACCAATGTGAGAACATGGCCAGGGAGAAAAAGCATACAACTACACGATGACCATGTGGTGTGGTCATTTTTTTCAACCCACAAATTATGGAAGGGATTTCCCCAGAGCAATTCTGACTAATTTGACCAAAAATCCTTCTTTTGGAAGACTTGTAGCTTCTTCTTCAAGGAGTTTTGCTGAGAATGGGGGCCATGGTCAGATAGATATTTCAACAAAATATAGGATGGAAATTCATGGCGGGAATTTTCTTCTTCTTATAAATTATGGTGTTCATTTTCATAAGGCAGCTGCTTTAGGGCAGTTTTTCAACACTTAGTCAAAATCCCCAAATTATCATATCGTTACCAACTACTACCAAGCCCCTGCAATCAGATCAAGGGAAATAACATTTTCCATCTCCCCTCACCTCTAATGTCGCTCTAAACTGAGCAAGCTTCCTTGGATTTTCATTCATAGTGAAAAATCCTTGTAGTGACAAGTAATTGTCTTACCTACACCATACCAAATAGTAACTTGTCAAATACATTAGATATAAGTATATTTCTAAATGCAGTATATTATATACCAATTTCTATAAAGAAAAACATGAAGACTGTGATGAATAGGATTGCCATTGATGACAACATTAATGACAATCATTTTGGAAAAATATGGTAATTTGGTGAAAAACGGGAAAATGACTAAGTATGGGGAAATTAGTAAAAATTGCCTTACAGAAATGCAAGCCATAATTTATAAGAGAATATATATGCTTGCACCACATGGGGGTCCTGTAGATTGTTGTTTTTCCTACCTGACCATGTCTTCAGTTTGTCCTAAAAGTGCCTGAGGGAGAAGTTATGGACCTGCCAAAACAGGGGTTTGTGCCAGAGCAAGCAAAAATGGCTAAGTAGCCTCAGAAAGATGCGCGCCCTAAATTATGGGTTAGAGTAAATTCCTGCAGCACATGGGGGTCTTGTAGTTTGTTGGTTTTTCTACCAAATTATGGTATTATTTCTCCGTAAGCATGTCTGAAGAAAAAGTTGAATCTGCCAAAATGAGGTTTCAGAATAAATTTTGGAGAAAGTCCTGAAAATGACTAAGTGTTGGAAAACTAGCTCAGGTAGCCCTAAGAAAATTCCCACACCATATGGGGGTCTTGTAGATTGATTTTGGCCTACCTGACCATGTCTTCAGACTATCTTGGAAGTAGCTGAGGAAGAAGTTATGAACCTGCCAAAACAGTGTTTTAGGCAGATTGGGCCAAATTAAGAAAATTGTCTAAGTGTTGGAAAAACTGGCTCATGTGGCCTTGGGATAATGTCCTCCGTACCTTATAGGTGTATGATAAAAATTATCTGAAGTTATCATCCTACAGCTTGTTGAAGAGGCTATCTCACCATGGTCTCAGTTCTAAAAGAATATGTTTGATGACAAAGATAATGGTCTTCCAAAACAGAGCTTCAGGCTATTTTGCACTATTCCAGTACTAGCAAAACTACCTCAGTGGCCTCAGGGAAATGCCTTCCCTATCTCATAAAATGATGAGAAAAATAATATGAAAGTGTTAGGCTATAGCGTGTTGATGGGTGCATCTAGCCATGGTCTCAGTTACCTCATGGAGTGTTTTATGACAAAGAAATTGAAAAAGCATTTTGAAATGCCCGCAAGGAGGGGTTATTTTGATGATAAAATTCATCAGGTAGGTTAGTCATATTCCTTGGTGAAATGACCATTCAACCATACCTCTAGGTTGTCTTATGATGGTCTCATATGCAAAATATCAATTTTCCAAAGATAGGAAAAATAATATTTTGCATAGTGAGAACAAACGAAAATTGACCAAGTGTTAAAAACAGGAGTTTGAGAGGTCAGTTGGAAATGCCTGCCAAGGGATATCTTTGTGCAAGTAAATTTATCAAATGTCATGGATCCATTCTTTGGTAAGTTTTCCATCTGCTCCCAACTTCAGGTCTCCATAGAGTGTTCACACGTGTGAAATAAGAGTCTGCCAAAATGGGAAGAAATATGTTTTGATGTTCAAAGGAGGTTGAGAAGCTATTTTGAAATGCTTGCCAGAGGTTGTGTGTGTGTCAATAGATTTATCTAGTGATATGGTCTTGTTCATTGTTGAAATGGATATCTATCCATGCTTGTAGGTTTCCTTATGGTGATCACATGAGGGAGAAATCAATCTGCCAAAGTAGAAGATAAATTGTTTTTACAAGTTAAAAACAATTTTCTCTAAGTGTTAAATTAAATAGTTTGGAAGCCTATTTTCAAATGATCTCCAGATAATGCGTGTGTATCAAAAAGTTCAAAAGGTGACATGGATCTGATCCTTGTTGAGGTGGCTATCCAGCCATACTTTCAGTTTGCATTATGAAGGTCATATATGCAAAAGACAGACCTGTAAATTTAGTGAAAAATAATAAACAGAGTTTATTAAATAAGAAGCTACATAATGTATTTAGAAAAATAAACAGAAATTTAATAAAAATAATTAAGACTGAGTTTTGAAGAGACACATCTTACTAAGGAAGAGATGCAATGTTTAGAAGAATTTTTAATTGATTATTTCATTAAAACAATAAATAACAAACAGATATTCGAAGAGGTCTCTAAGCTGCATGATGACATGGCTAAGTAGCCTTAGAAACATGCCCGCCCTAAATTAGGGGTTAGAGTAAATGCCTGCATCACATGGGGGTATTGTAGTGTGTTGGTTTGTCTACCTAACCAAGGTATTATTTCTCCTTAAGCATGTTTGAAGAAAAAGTTGAATCTACCAAAATGAGGTTTCAGAATAAAATTTGGAGAAAGTCTTGAAAATGACAAGTGTTGGAAAACTGGCTCAGGTAGCCTTAAGAAAATGGCTGCCACAAATTGTGTGTTGAAGAAAATGCCCGCACCATATGGGGGTCTTGTAGATTGATATTTGGCCTACCTGATGATGTCTTCAGACTATCTTGGAAGTAGTTAGGAACCTACCAAAACTGTGTTTTAGGCAGATTGGAGCAGACTAAGAAAATTGTCTAAGCCTTTGGAAAAAATGGCTCATGTGGCCTTGGGAAAATGCCCACTGTACCTTATAGGTGTATGATTTAAATTATCCAAAGCTATCATCCTACAACTTGTTGAAGAGGATATCTCACCATGGTCTCAGTTCTCAAAGAAGATGTTTGATGAAAAAGATAATGGTCTGCCAAAACAAAGTTTCAATCTGTTTTGCGCTATTCCAGTACTGGAAAAACAACCTCAGTGGCCTTAGGGAAATGCCCGCCTTATATCATAGGATGATGAGAAAAATAAAATGAAAGTGTTAGGCTATAGATTGTTGATCGTTGCATCTAACCATGGTCTCAGTGATCTTGTGGAGTGTTTATGACAAAGATATAAATCTACCAAAAGTAAGAAAAATATTATTTTGCATTTTAAGATCACAAGAAAATTGGTTAAGTGTTAGATTCAGGAAATTGAAAATGCATTTTGAAATTCCCGCAAGGAGGGGTTATTTTGATGATAAAATTTATCAGGTAGCATAGTCACATTCCTTGGTGAACTGACTATCCAGCCATACCTTCAGGTTGTCTTATGATGGTCTCATATGCAAAATATCAATCTGCCAAAAATAGGAAAAATAATATTTTGCATAGTGAGAACAAAAGAAAATTGACCTAGTGTTAAAAACAGGAGTTTGAGAGGTTAGTTGGAAATGCCCGCCAAGGGTTGTCTTTGTGCAAGTAAATTTATCAAATGTCATGGATCCATTCTTTGGTAAGTTGTCCATCTGCTCCAAACTTCAGGTCTCCATAGATTGTTCACATGTGTGAAATATGAATCTTCCAAAATGGGAAGAAATATGTTTTGATGTTCAAAAGAGGTTGAGAAGCTATTTTGAAATGCTTGCCAGAGGTTGTGTGTGTGTCAACAGATTTATCTTATGATATGGTCTTGTTCATTGTTGAAATCGCTATCTAGCCATGCTTGTAGGTTTCCTTATGGTGATCACATGAGGGAGAAATCAATCTACCAAAGTAGAAGACAAATTGTTTTTACAAGTTAAAACCAATTTTGTCCAAGTGTTAAATTAAGCAGTTTGGAAGCCTATTTTCAAATGATCTCTAGATAATGCGTGTGAATCAAAAAGTTCAAAAGGTGACATGGATCTGATCCTTATTGAGGTGGCTATCCATCCATACTTTCAGTTTGCATTATCATGGTCATATATGCAAAAGATGGACTTGCAAAGTTAGTGAAAAATAATAAATAGAGTTTATTAAATAAGAAGCTACAAGAATGTATTTAGAAAAAACAAACAGAAATTTAATAAAAAGAATTAAGACAAATTTTTGAAGAGACACATCTTACTATTGGAGAGATGCAATGTTTAGAAGAAGTTTTAATTGATTATTTCATTAAAACAATAAATAACAAACAGAGATTCGAAGAGGTGTCTAAGCATGATGACATGGTAAGGTGTAATTGGAACAAGACATGAAGGACATATATGACTAAGGAGATGCATAATGACATTGACAAGCAAGCATGACAATCATGGAACATCTAGAGAGTCAAATGACCCATTCTATGGTCATTTGAAGATGATTTGGGCAAGACAAAGATGTTGGTGCAAAGATGACAAGGAGATGGTGACATGACAATAGACAAGCAAACTTGATGACATAAATGGATGCGGGCATGATAAGATTGGTAGAAAAAATTGAAATTGAGTTGAAGCCTTAGCTCACTGATTCACCCCCCACCCCTCTTAGTGAGCATTGTGTCTAATAGACTGAAGTTTTCATTGATGCCAACAAGTGTTGTGCAATGGCCTTTGATTTACTCACAAGGAGACCTTGATAGTTTGGGCATTGGAACACTAGGTGGCCCAAATGGTCCAAATGAAAGTTGTCCTTCTACTGTGGAAATTAATTAACACTGTGTCAACGAACAATAGCTTAGTGTAGCATCGGGTATATAAAAAAACAAATTGGCTAGAGTCATTGTTGACTGGACCCTCTTGTTGTAATTACTTTGGTTTAAATAAAAGGAGGGAGTTGCAGGGTCGTTAAATTTGTTCGTAAGGTACATGACCCGAAGAATACAACTGTTATTTTGAGCCTCAATGTTATTTAGTATCCCCCAAAGAAGGATGCATGCTTACCTTTTATGAATTTACGACCAGATGATTGTTACAGAGTATGACTGATTTGTCTAGTTTTGGATATGGTTGATAAAGAAATCCAAGCTCAATCCACGCTCAATCAATCACCAAGAACCTTGTTGCAACTATAGCAAATGTGATAAGTGATACAACTTGGCATGCTCCTACAAAGGAGGTGTAAATTGGATTTCAATATGATTTCACTCTCTGGCATACTTTAATCAATGGACCATTGGCAATATAAAAGGTAAAATTATCTATGCTCACATCGTATAGGTAACTAGGTTGCAATAGCAGAGATAGCTGCAATGAGGTAGTCAGTTTCATGGAAATTACTATTTATCTGTGGCGACATCATATATGAGCAAGTTTAAACGTCTCTATGAAAAATATAAGGGCACATGAATGGCCTAAGGCAGGGGTATAGGAGGCTTCTATCATATATAGCTAGTCATACCCAGACCCAAGAAAAAAGATGCAACAGCCGGGGCAAAATAAAATGTATTTTATTATTATTGAGGGTTTCCATTTCATGATTTCTCTTTATGATCGGATACAAGATATAAGCAATCTTTTGGTTTGACCTTCACCGCCAACTTCATGCTTGCTGGCTTGAATATGAACTGAGAATATGAATCGAGGGAGGGTTGGAATTCAATTCTCACCCAGGAACAAGTTTACTTCATTGTGCAAATAGAGAGATCTTCTTAGTTAGATGTGGACTAAAATGCATGAGTTGACCCACGCGTAAACAACCAAGAGCCGTTGAAAGTTGGGATTGGTTTGGAGGGTGTGCAAAGATAGCCATATATCGTTGATATAGAGATGAAAGTTCGTCAAAAATTAAAAAACGTCGATATTGCCACGTTTTTTCCGCCATGATAAAAAAAATGAAGTATTAATCCACGAATGTTCAAAACGTGGAAATATTTTTGTGGAAAAATACGCCCAAATGTATTAGTGATAGAATGAAACCATCCAATTTGAATGTGGGTAGCCTTGAGGTCATGGCAAGAACAATTCTAAGCATATCTCTGTGCATCAAAACCTTAAAACAATCCTTCCATCACACTCTATCAGACCTGTGGAGATGTTTTGATGGATCTAATGGTCGTGGTTTAACATTTCATCCCTTTAGGACTTGTATTCTACCAGTATCATCCCTTTGGAGTATTTTTCACATTGTTCTTACCCTATTTTATGAAGAACATTTTTTTAATTGGAGGTTGTTATATAGAGTGGCATCTTAAAAAATCACTTAAACAACAAATAAGTTTAAAAACTCCATCCAATACCCATAAAGATAATCACAAGAAACAACATAAATTTGGTTTTTGGTGTTATTTTTAAAATTTGATTGTGTAGGCAACATACAGTTCACTTGTACAACATTGTTCCTCCAAAAGAAAGGAAACATAGAAAGGAGTAGATGAAAAACTTCTTAAGGTATAGCCACTAACTCACCAAGTATTAGAGAGGAACAGTTGGATGATTGAGGAAATCGAAATGCTACACTTGCATAATGCAACTCATAAAAGCTAGAAGGTGTTTGTGCATGTGCCGTCTGAAAATTATGCTCATGAAGTTTGTGAGATTAAGATTCAGGGTGACTCAGATCTAGATTCACTTCCTACTTCCAAACTGGAAGCTAGGAAGATGATTGGAAACTCACCTGACACTCATAAAGGAAAGACCCTTGCGCTATGCTATGCAATCTTACCTCCTTCAGAGAGATGCAATAAACTACCTGTAAGATGCTATATGGCAAGGGATTAGTCTCACTACATTCAAAAGAATGGATATGATCATGCACCTCTTCATTCAACAAAAGACAAAGGTTACATTCCTCCTTCCTTCCATCATCATTTTTTGAGAAGAAGGAGAAGTCTAAGTCTACATGCTAGGCCCCAGAATACCTGTGCACAACACACCATGCATGCTGCTTCGCTACCTCACAGAGATGAAGATTGCAACAACATATTTTCAAGTTTTTCAAACTTGAGACCTGATTCTACCTACTTAGATAGAAGGCGGGATTTTTTCCCATTTGGTTTTTGCCCCAACTCCTTGTATTAAGCAGTTACTTTATTTTACTTGATGTAATGGGTGACCTATGGTCTTAGTTACCAGGGCCCACAATTTGTCCAAGTTAGCATTCAAGGGGGGTGTTAGGATTATTAATCCTCCCTTGTACAAATTTGGTTATATGTCTAAATTAGGATTCATGTCTAAATTGGGAGTCCATCCAGTCTATTTATAGTCATTAGCACCATTGGGTCCACTTGGCCTAATTGGGGCACATGTTTCAGTTACTAAAGTGTG
>LPNX010290494.1:287031-361192 GCA_001517045.1 Pseudotsuga menziesii
CATGGATTCGAATTTCATGTGGCTATTAAATCCATTGTACTTCATTGTAATTATTATCCAATTACTTTTTGATTAATGAAAGCATTCACAACTGCAAGCCATTTTTGCATTGTTTCATTCTTCAATTGTTGAGTAAATTGTGTGATCTATTTTGTGAGTTGTGTGTTTGTCCACAGATCTATGTGCTCAATTTAATATGGTATCAGAGCCTCGGCAGACAAGACACCTCTCCTCCTCAGATCTCCAGCTAGATCATTTTTTTGAGCAAATTGTTCCTTCCAGTACTGCACTAGAAGCAGAGAATTTACCACTTAATATCCCAAGTTAGGAAATTGTTGATTAAGCTTGCTTGATCAACTATGCTGGGTGTGAAGGAAATTCCAAAAGTGAAAACTATTGACCTTACTTTGTATGTTTGATTGTGTGATAGGTTATCATCTTCTTCTCACTGCATTCGCTATAGCAGCTCAGTCCTTCTTACTACATTCAAAATGGCTCATCTAGTGGAGCCTCTCACTCCCTTCAACTATCACCAGTGGAAGGAAAACATGGTGGTAATGCTCCGCACCAAACAACTCTTCAGACTCATATAAGAAACATAGGAAGAGCTAGATTTAGATAAAGATAAAGCTAAGTACATGAACAAGCTTGATGAAGCCCATGTACACTTGCTCTCCTCAGTCTCTAGAGATCTTTGGTTCCACATCCAAGAATTGAAGACTCTTAAGGAGGTTTGGGACAAGCTTGCCTCCTTATTTGATAATTAGGATGAGATGAGGATCCATCAGCTAGAAAATGATCTGATTACCCTCAATCCATCCAATTTTGAATCTCTGAATGAATTCTTCACAAAGTTCAAGAACCTGATATATCAGTTGAAGCAATGCAAAGTGAAGAAGGATGAAGATCAGCTCATCCTTACCATTCTCACAAAGCTCAATGCAGACTACTCAGTCTCTGTATCCACCTTCCAAATAGTAAGGCTCACTACTCCAAATTGGAATATGCCCACTCTTAATGCCTTCATCCAATCTCTTATTTTTGAGAATGATAAATTGATCCAAATGGGGATCATTCGATCTCCCAAAGATCTAGCTCTAGTTATAAGAGGAGATAAGGTAGCAAATGAAAAATGGAAGCAAAGAGATGAGTCCCCTGTGAAGAAAGAGCAGTCAAAAGAACCTTCAGGTTCAAAGAGAATCAAGAAGAATGGCAAAGGCAAGGTCCTCTGCTCTTATTCTGGAAGGGGCTTTCATTCAGAAAGATCCTGTATGAGAAGACAACTTGATGAAATGGCTCTTCTTTTGAAGAAGCATAACATTTATGTACCTGCTAGTGCAAGGAAGGATGAATCTGAAGAAGAAGATGATGATGAAGAATACCAAAGGAAAGGCCATGCACTGAAGGCTTGCTGCACATCAGCACATGTCTTCCTAATTGATTCTGGAGCTTCCAACCATATGGTTGCATCCAGAGAATCATTCTCTTCTTTTCAGTCCTTTGATGGTCGTAGTATTCAGATGGGAAATAACAATAAAGTCAAAACAGAGTGGAAAGGCTCTGTCAAACTTGAACATGGAAGGTTCAAAGATGTGCTATTTGTTCCCTCCCTAGCTTCAAACCTGTTATCTGTCTATCAGATGACCCATACTAGATCTCCAAAGTGAGTGATCTTTGGTCTTGACTTAGTGGAAATCACATATATCTCTATTGGGAGCATCATAGCAAAGGGTATTGCAAATCATGCTTCAAAAGCATATGATTTCTCACATTTCATTCCTCCTTCAGAACCAGTGCACTCTCAGCAGCCACTTGCAAGGGAAGGTAAAATCATTGCACCTACTTGTTTTACAACTTCTACTAGTATTGCAGATCCATCTTTATCAGTGTTTGAGATTAATATTTAGGGTGACTCAGATCTAGATTCAGTCCCTACTTCCAAACTAGAAGCTAGGAAGATGACTGGAAACTCACTTGACACTCAGAAAGGAAAGACCCTTGTGCTATGCCATGCAATCTTACCTCCTTCAGAGAGATGCAATAAACTCCTTGTAAGATGCTATATGGAAAGGGCTGAGTCTCACTACATTCAGAAGAATGGATATGATCATACACCTCTTCATTCAGCAAGAGACAAAGGTTCCATTCCTCCTTCCTTCCATCATCATTTTTTGAGAAGAAGGAGAAGTCTACATGCTAAGCCCCAGAATACCTGTGCACAGTACACCATGCATGCTGCTTCGCTACCTCACAGAGATGAAAATTTCAGCAACATATTTTCAAGTTTTTCAAACTTGAGACTTGATTCTATGTACTTAGATAGAGGGGGGGATTTTTTCCCATGTGGTTTTTGCCCCAGCTCCTTGTATTAAGTAGCTACTTTATTTTACTTGATGTAATGGGTGACCTATGGTCTTAGTTACCAGGGCCCACAATTTGTCCAAGTTAGCATTCAGGGGGGGTGTTAGGATTATTAATCCTCCCTTGTCCAAATTTGGTCATATGTCTAAATCAGGAGTCATGTCTAAATCGGGAGTCCATCCAGTCTATTTATAGTCATTAGCACCATTGGGTCCACTTGGCCTAATTAGGGCACATGTTTCAGTTACTAAAGTGTGGGGAACACTAATTGAGGCTTACTACCACTGATTGCACTTAATTGCATTAGTTTAGGAGCCTCCTAGACCAATCCCTACAATTTAGGAGCCACTGGGAGTGTCGAAACCAACCAAGGTCAGTTCAGTTTAGTTAATGACTAGTCAAGCTAAGTTAGGAGTCAGTTACATTCAGTTCTAGTCCTCTACATTCAGTTAGCGCTAGGTTTACTTGACTGCACTCATGAGGGGCGCATTTCTCACCTACCACAGTCAGTTAGCCTTAGTCAACACTAAATGTAACACTTGAGTTGTGTTTTAGAGCTCCGATGAACTTCGGTTATGGTTTAGACAAGGTTAGTTAACTACTGAGTCCTCTGATAGTGATTTAGACAAGGCCTTAGTTACCTACAGTCAAGTAGAGTCTATCAATTCGAATTTACTCATGTGGATTCAAATTTCATGTGGCTATTAAAGCCATTTTACTTCATTGTAATTATTATCCGATTAATTTTTTGATTAATGAAAGCATTCACAACTGCAAGCCATTTTTGCACTGTTTCATTCTTCAATTGTTGAGTAAATTATGTGATCTATTTTGTGAGTTGTGTGTTTTTCCACAAATCTATGTGCTCAATTTAATATTTCATAACCTGCTTGATCATATATTGTGAACTTATACAATCTTTCATCCTTTTCCGACCATTAGATACTCAAAGTTGTGTATTGATCCTTTTTACCATTATAGAGGACTCTGTAAATTAGGTTCTCAAATTCTTAGAGGGTGCTATCTCAATGGAAGAGCGCCTACCTTACAAGCAGAAGGTTGGTGGTTCAGTTCCTCCATGCCCTAATGATATTATAATATTGGTTAAAAACAACTAAATTAGTAAGAAAAAGATAAGAGATAAGTGATCAAACAAAATGACCAAAATTCGTATATAAAATTACTAAAAACGACTAAATTAGTGACCAAAAAATGAGAGATGTGAAACTAGGCATTAAAAAGGATGCAACATGTGGTGCTAATGATGAAGCCAAACATGGCGTTGATATGGTAGAAAAATAAGACACAAAACTAGGCATTAAAAAGGATGCAACATATGGTGCTAATGATGAAGACAAACATGGTGTTGGTATGGTAGCAAAATAAGACATTACTTTGGATGCAAAACATGGCACTACATAGGAAGCAAAGTATGGTGCAACAATAGAAGAAATATTTGGCGTCATTTTGATAGAAAAATACGATGCAAAAAAGGAAGCAAAAATTGGTGCAAATTTGGAAGCGAAAATTGGCACATATTTGGAAGTAAAACATGGTGCAAAATGGGATGCTAAAGTGGTAGAAAAAATGGGTGCTAAAGTGGTAGAAAAAATGGATGCAATATTGGATGCTAATTTGTATGCTAACATGGTGATATTAAGTGGGGTGGTAGGTGTGGGGGGGATCTTACTTGATCCCGGAGGACAAACGGAAAAAATATTTGCTTGGGGGTTGGGCCACAAGATGAACAATGAGGCTAAGTGGATGGCTCTCTTGTAGGGCCTAGAATTATTAGACACAATAGCCATCTCCAGGCTGGTAGTCTTTGGAGACTCGCGACAATTCATATACAAAATGATTAATGGATACTCCACAGGCCCCATCAACTGCAAAAGGTTGTACGACAGAATCACTCCCATCCTCACGAGTAGAATTTAATTCTTCCACATTCTAAAAGCAAACAATGCTATCGTAGACGCATTGGCTAATCAAGGGGCCTCCCTCCCTCAAGGTCATATCCACATTAACAATATATATATTGGCACTAAACCAATTCCCTAATGCACTGCAAGCCTCTATCTTTAAGAAATTTCATTAACCTAAGTCTCTCCCAAAATATTTTATTGGAATATGGTTTTATTCTTGTGATTTTCCCATGTGACATGTGGCCTCCACTCTCCCTTCGTTTCTCCACGCAATCAAAAGCCTTTATTTCCTCTCCCCTTAGGCTTAAATGCCTGCATAGAAGGCACGCTTCAAACCATCTCCATCTACATACCATGGCGTCGTCCAAAAGTTTCATTTTCCCCTTCGCTCCCTTCGACAGCCTTATTTTTAATGAGCCCCCCAATGCCTCTTCCGATGAAGTCTTGCTCGTCACTCAGCCAAGTTTTGATGAAGGCATTCTCTCTCAGCGAGATTTTGTTCAGGTGATCTCTTGGGAGGTCTTGTCTCTTCTTAGGAGTTATGTGAAAGAGGGCTTTGCTTAGGCCGATCTCCTGAACCCCCATTGCTCCAACCTCAACATTCATGGGATCTCTACTTGGTGCTTAGAAATTTCTTTTGCAACCACGGAAACCATCCTCAGGTAGCTCTTTTCTGAAGGTAATCTCTCCACCCTTGGCTCTCACTGCCCTGGTTTGAAGGAAGTTTCGATAGGCACTGTTTCTTGCCGTGATAGAAAGGATTTTGACTCTCTACAGCAACATTTTTCTTTCCTCAGCTCTGTTTTCAACAATTTGTCTCTTTCAAGTTGGTGTCATAGTCACGATTGTTGCCAAGAATTCGTTTCTATTTGTTCTGTTCTCAATAAGTTGTCAAGTCTTAATCTCCATAGCCACAGCTTCGGCAAAGGACATCCCCACATACAAGAAGTGAAGCGTGGAAGGGATAATGCTAGTCTTAGAGACTTGAAGGTGAAAATTCAATGATTATATGAAATGGTGGCCATAGAGATTATGGACAGTAGAGAGACTGCTAAGGAGGTCAAAAATCTTGTTGATGTGGTTGGCTATACTTCCTATCAGATTAGCAACCATGATGCTAGGATAGATTATAATGAAATGAATCTGAAGGAAATTATGGGGAAAGTAGACCATATTCAAGAGGATCTACAATGCTTGGTGTAGCTGAATCAGGGAAGCCAAGCCCATAAAAATCAAGAAAGAACAATCCAGAATACGGTGGAGGAATCTGTCACCTAGCCTATGGGGAAACCAGGAAATCCTTAATGTGTCTCCTTTAAAACTATTTCTTTTGTATCTTACTTAATCAACAGTTTGTCTGATTATATACTACGTCTGTAAGTAATCAAAATGTTAGAACTCTCTGTGGCATATTATGGTCTATCTCATGGCCTAGTTTTGTTTCTTTTTCCTCAGACCTGCAAGAATGCTTTAGCTGCTTTTTTTTGTAATGAATGGTTGTGCACAACTTGTTTAATATTACTCTCTATTCAGTTTCTGTTAAAACAAAACATGGTGATATTAAGGATGCAAATATGTTGTTAACAGGGATTCCATTTAAGAATCAAAAGAGGAAACTCGCTAGGAAGCAAAATAGGACGTTATGTAGGAAGCAAACCTTGACGTTGTTTAGGAAGCAAAGTTGGACGCTATTATGGAAGCAAAAAAATAGACACTATTTTGGAAGTCATAAAGGATGCTATCTAGGAAGCAAAAAAAAACGTTTTTTGAGATGCTTTAAGTTTTGTCTATGATGCGTCCCATTTAGTGTCTATTTTGACCACTCAATGTAAAAAACAATTACACTAAAAACAGACGCTAAATGGGACTATCGTTGTTGTTATTCATGTTAAATTCTTTAGATAGATCATTGGGCAACATAGAATTTCTTTTAGATTTATGTAATTAGATCTTGCTTCGTAAGAGTTCATTTTGTTTTTAGATTTACATTATGGTTTTATGTATAGGTTTGAGGTTTGATTTATTTTCAAGAATGTGTGATCTATTTTACAAAGAGTTTCGATTTCATACCAATAGATCAACAATGTCAGGTAGGAATTGTGCTTGCATAGACATTGCACGATAGCTTTGAAATAAATTACTTCCTTAGGTTGACAATTTATGTTCTCAGAGTTTTAGCTGTTTATTTAATTAGACAATTAATCTTCCCAACACTTACGTGCTTCACATATTGCAAAGGTCGATGCGGGAAACTTGTCATTCAATGGATAGGAAAGGGGGATATGCCACATTCCCTTGCCTGCCTAACCTTTGGTGTGTCCAGTATACACTCCTTTGAGATTGCTGGGAGTTTTTAATTAAATTTTTCTTGAACTCCTTGGTTAAATCATCAATATCTTGATTCAAGGATACGATGCCCTCTATGCAATCCAAGTAGTTCTAACACAAATGGATACACATATATCTAGCCATATTCATAGACTTTTTTTTTTCTCCATTACGGACTTCCCTTCCCATTTGGTTTCTCCTCCAATTTGGAAATTTGGGAATTTCTGAATATGGGACTTATCTAATAAAAATGAGAATATATGGAGTAAAACAACATTACTTCATCTCAAACATGAGGGTCACGTACCAGATAAAGACCACTATGGATCACGAAAGGATGAATTTGGCTTTGAAAGATGGATAATTGAGGGGTATTCAAAAATCCATATGCATTTATGACAAGGATTCCTTCAAGGTGAGATTGCATGCATGTATTATTCTGGATGGCAAACAACAACCTATTGACATACAAATTATTAGTGGCATAATATTCCTATAGGCATAATACTCCTACATATAATTGGATTTATAGACATATACGTTCCATATTAGTACGTTGGTGCTTCTTACTCACATTGAATAAATATAAAATGTAGAGTGTATGTGGATATAATTTGTACAATGTATATCCCGCTTTATATTTTCAATTGCAGAAGATATTATACTGCTCAATGTATATGCATATAACTTTTACGATGTATCTGGACTTCTACTACCAATTGCAGTATACATTATGTTTCTCCATTACAGGAGTTTTGATTATATAATGATGACCACAAAAATTAGCTTAAGACCACCATGGATCTAAACATACATTACCGGGTCTCCATCCTCCTAGAGTGGGAGACAATGAATTGATAGTGGGGTTTCTGTATTCTAGCCATTCATCGAGTGTTTTTCTCATATCAATGAGCTTGGCCTTTAGGTATTTACGGAGGGTTGCATGCATGGTATAAACACCATTCAAGTCCAGGATTCTCTCGCAGAATCCCCCAAAGTACTTGTTCTCCAAGAAAAAAAGTTCATACACCTTCTAGCAAATTGCTTTGCAGATCACTTGACAATAATTAAGATGTCCGGTTCTTTCTGGTCCCAGAAAAAGCATCTTGACATAGAAATATTTGTAAAAATATGATGGTTTTCTCCATGACATTTTTGAGAGTTTGTGTTCCATCAACCTTGTTCACTGTTCGAGGTGTCATGTCTGCTCTAGAACTGTCGAAACTCTTCAAAAATGGAAGAAATGAGAGAAAATACAAAAATAGAAGATAACAGAGAAAATATTCTTCAGAGAATGATCACAGATTTGTTATACTTGAGCTTCCTACTCCTCTTAATGAGCTATGAAAATGGCAATGACAAAATCAATTTCTATCATTGAATTAATTGTCAGCTCTTGCTAGGTTGTTGTTGAATTGATACTAGGACAGGTTCTAATTTATTTTTCTAGAAAACAAGAAATAATGATTTCAGTGTTGATTATCTTCATTGAAGGCGTTTCACAATGTATATGTTTTTTTTACATTGGTAATTTCCATTTTCTTCGTAATTTTGGTGCTCGTAGAAAAACCAGAAACAATGATTTCAAGGTTGATTATCTTCAAAAAAGACTATTCTCAACGTATATGCTTTTTTTACATTGGTGGTTGGCTTTCTCTGTGTGTCTTAGTTGCTTTCTTTCTCTTTGTAACTTCTCCACTCTTTCATTGATTGAGCCCGTAGCTGAGGTTTGTTGGTTATTCAACCTTATCCTCAAATTAGTTCCAGTGCTAGTTTTGGGAGAAGTTTGGATTGCTTATAGGACCATAAAATCATTGAATAGTTTAGAGTTTTCCTAGAAGTTGCAATGCTTTTAGGAATTTATAAACCTAGCCATAGTGATGGTTTCACAAAGGTTCTAATTTAATTGTTTTGCATGTAGTTTGGCTATGTAACTGCAAAAGGTGTATGTTGTTTGTGGCATATAGGTGTATGTTGTTTGTGGCTATGTAACTGCAAAAGGTGTATGTTGTTTGTGGCTATGTAACTGCAAAAGGTGTATAGGAGTATGTTGTTTGTGGCATATGTAGTGCTCACAGGTGTGATTATTTTCTTTGAATTATTTCCAATGCTAATTTTAGAAGGAATTCAGAATGCTAATAGGCCTATGAAATTATGGAATGGTTAGGGTTGGACGAGTCTTGAACTACTATTGGTAGTTGCAACGTTTGTAGGAAGGTTTGATTCCAGTCACAGTGTTGGACTCAAACAGGTTTATGGTTCTAATTTAATTATGTTCCTATTATGTTTATTATGCTCTTCAATTCAACTTGAGAATTTGTCCAAGGAGTTCAAGGAAATTGTTTCCTATACGAGCTAGGATGTTCCTAAGAAATTGATATAGACTTCATAATTAAGTGGTTGGTATTGCTGCGACTTATCCTTTGGCTTTTTGGTTAATTTCAAAAAAAGATTGAGAATACCCCTCGATTTTCTAGAGGGTTTATCACTTGCGTGCCTAGTAATTGATAAATAATGTGGAAGTGGTGTCATTGGTGGTATTGATACACCTATCATCCTTTCCCTTCCATTCTTTTCCCGTAAACTAAAAACAAGTGTGAATGTGTGAAAATCAATGAAAACCCCGATCATCTACATTGATAATGCGCAAGTAGACAAACCCTAGGCTACCAAATCCACGAGCAAATGGGTGTAAGAGAGCAAATCCCAGGCCGTCGAATTCATGACCAAGTAAGTGAAAGAATGAAACCCTCAAGTGACTGTGGTCTTATGGTAGACAATTCTCATATGGAATACCAGAGGCATGCTGTAGGAGTATAGATATCGAGAAACCTTGTGACAGTAAAAATGTACAACTAGACACAGGAAACTTCAACAACACGAATGTGAGGATGCATGTGACGAAACACGCTAGAAAGGACATCATCGAGGAAGAATATTCTTCCTCTATTCGTAATCACTCCATTCACTCTACATTCTCCACATGTCATTTCCAGATTAATTCCAATTAAAATGAGTTCCTCCCACTCCACATTCGCCATGCGTCATCCCCGAATTTAGCCTATTGAAATGTGTCACAAGTCTAGTGTCTCTATTGTTTCGACCCCTTGGAATCTGTCATGAATAAACCCTTTTGATTCCAAACACTCCTTAGTTAGGCCTTTCTGTTGTTGGTTCATGGTAGAATACACCTTCGATCCCACATAACATCGAATCCCTCCCACTGAGTTCTCTTATCTGGGACGGGGGAACTGTGGTTCTTGCTATGCATTTCATGCAGTCATTTTCTGATCGCTTTTGCATTTACCATAATGTGGTAGGCCTCGATTAAAATCAAAAATTGTTTTTTTCTTTTTTATGGTTTAGTCATGTAAGGACATTTACCTCGAAACATTTATAGACTTCGGTCTTATTCCATTTATGAATTATCAACTTTAGGGGGGGAAGAGCCTAATTCTCTTTAACTAGGGTTCTCATAGACAAACGCAAAAGACTACAATACATAAGGTTTACATAAAATCCAGCATGTATAATAATTTATGAAAGAAGACATTTGGCTTATAAATAATTCAATTTTTTAACTAAGAATCTAACCAAGTATGCTTTCTGTATTATGTTGGCCCTAGGAAAAGACGAGGAAAGCTAACCAGAATAATGCTTAGAAAGATGAACATTTCGGTCGTAAGACAAGCAAAGACCATGACGGAAGGAGCCGCGATAGAAGGATCTGTAATAGAAGATGAAGAAAGCAAGTAGAGATGAGGAGTTCGAACTATTCTTGGTAAAAAACTAGTTAACCTTATAGTGTGTTTTTGGGAATAAAGGACGATTGTAATTTGGGCCAATAGTGCCTATTTTTAGATGTAATGGGATGGGGTAAATTAGAAAGACAACCTATCAAATGACAATTGAGATTTTAGTCAACGATTAAATCAAGAAGTGAAACAAACTTATAAAAGCGTCGGTCCAAGCCATGTGCATATCAACCATTAAAACGACCAAGAAACAAATAAAGAGTTGTAAAGCATAAAAGAATCGGTACAAGTTGTGTGCAGATCGACCATTCAAAGACGAAGCAAGAAGAGCGAGAGAGAGAGAGAGAGAGAGACCTAAAACCATAGACCATGAGATGATACAAGAATACATGAATTGTAAAAATATCTAAAGAAGGGTTTGCAAGTTGAGTGCGCAGACCAAAGGTGCTAAACCATTTCTCATGCCATATGAAGATAACCTTTGTGGTTTTTCCCAAATGGGTATCCACATTAAACCTTGTGTCTTTGTATTTAATCTCTATGTTTATGTTGCTTGCATACTTGTGTGAATGAGTTGATCAGAATGTGTCGAACCAATCTATTGTGAATGTAATTATCTATATATGTTGCACCTATAATGATATGATTGTATGGAATATTAGTTAATGTTAATTATTTATGTTATATATTGTTCAACGGATAAATAGGTTATCATCTTGAATGAATGTATGAGGACATTAGACTATTCCCTGGTTTCGCTTGAGGGCTTTGGTAATGATGTAATAAGGAAATCCCCCTCATAACTACAGAAACCTGGTTTTGGCAGTCCCCATATGATATCTCGGGTGAGACTTCATCTACGTCGCGGGTGTTGCCGACGAAGATCTCCTCCGTCGGTTCGATGTCTTAGGTTTTGTTGACGAACAATGATATAAAGTGGGTCAATAGAAAGTACGCCAACAAATGGTTTCATTGTCAAGACTTGAATCATTGTGACGAGGATATGTTTTAGTACTCGACGAAACCAGAAATTCAATATTGGGTTGATTATAAAGCACTAGAGTTCGACCAGGAAGAAATTAAAGGATCACGACTAAGCCTGACAGAATGGTTGGATGTCTGATACCTTTACACAAACATCCATGAAATTTTCTCTAGTGAGTTTCTTTGGATGTTTGATACCTTTACATGAGTGGTTGTCGAAGATAACAACCCAGAAGAAAAAATTTCAGGGCAGAGAACCTACAGACTGGAGGGCCTTGGTTGATCCAACATTTAAAAAGAACTAGTAATCCTATATCTAGGGATGTCGACTTGTGGGTTGATAGTATTACGAAGGGATACATCACGAAAATTGCAATCGACGTGATAAAGTCATACAGTGAAATAGAAAGATAACTCTTCCAATAACCTAGAGGTCGTTATCTAAAATATTTGAAGCTATGGATTAAGATGTTGGTGTGTGAGAAAGGGATCCTGAGAATGGAATCTAATGAGTTAATATTTTTGCATGGAAGATTAGGGTAATGTTGCAAGAAATATTGCCCGCAGAATGGATGAGAATAAACCAAGATTTTTCCTATTGATAGTGAGTCTAAGAAAGAAGGTGGTTTTCTAAGAAGTGGAAGAAGATTTCAGTTGATAAATAGAAGAAGGATCGTGACCAAAAGAGGAAGTTGCAGTGCGACTGAAAGAGAGGACTACGAATTGGAACCACATATCAATGGAGAGTCTTGCGATGAAGAAGAGGAATACCAACTTATATCCTAAAAAGAAGGAGAAGAGGTATCGGATCCATATCAATATTACAACATACTCGTGACCCCACATACATCATCTAAGGTAAGATCTAGAAACACATCACCCAGTGGTTTTGTCATTCATACTAACATTAATAATGGAAATAGTAGTAAAGGAAGTTATGCTAGTTCAACAATACCAAGAGTAAATAGAATGGATGGAAATGATATAAATTTACCGATCTTCAATGGATATGGGTTAGAGGACCTCGAGCAACATTGGTTTCTATGTGAATTTGTATGGACCATGCGACAGGTCCAAGATGAGGACATAAAGAAATCCCATATGATCACGACCCTTAGAGGTCGTGCGCTTGACTGATACATGAATTTCTTTGTGGTTCTAGCAGGAATCCCTCAAAAAAAATTATATCAAATAAAGACGGGATTGATAGAAGAGTTTAAGAAATGTAAATATGAGTCACAGTGCATTACAAAGTTGAAAAAAATTAAACAGTTTCCTACAGAGTTTGTTTGGGACTTTGACCAAAGATTCAAAACTTTGATGGATAAAGTAATATTTTAAATGTCAGATGTCCAACGCAAAGAATGGTTTATTGTGGAAATGATACCGCATATCCGTGTTCCTTTGATGCAACCAAAGATTGTATCAAGAGCGAATCTCTTGAGCTCATCTTGAAATTGGAAGATTCACCGATCAGAGAAATTGGCATAGGAATGATGTAGATACAATCGCAACTTGCTAATATTACATTACAAATATAGGATATCAAGAAAGGAAAATAAATACATGAAAAAATATGGTGTACCTGATGTAGAATGGAAGGCCACCATAAAGATTCATGTCCATCCTTCACAAACTACCTTGCATCAGGTCCACCAAATCCGATAAATACACAAGGGATGCCTTGGTGTAGAAGCTGTCAAACCAGAGGACACTAATCGAAAGAATGTTTATATTTACAGAAATATCAAGCACACAAGCCAATACATATTGCACATTCTATTGATAAGTGGGACATGATGAGAAAGATTGCAAATCATATTAACTACTACAGGAGACGAGAATCGACACCTACCTAATGAAGAATGATGAACATATGCAAGCTGAGTTAGAACATGAAAAATTTCCTCAAGCACAATACTTGTGGGATCAATTTCCTTAGTTACAATACCCATAGGCACAATATCCTTAACCCAGAGGAGGTGGAAATTTTAGAGGCTGAGGATGAGGAGGAGGATTTGGTTGCAGAAGAGTCCAAGTAATTTGTCATAATTGTGGATAGCCTGTACATTTTTCCTGAGATTGTACTAATCCTATGTCGACCTACACGTACTGTAAATAACTGGATCACAATGTTTAAGAATGTCCACAGTTGATTTCTAAGTGGCAGACTAGAAATATGGGAAATCAAAAACCATCGTAGAATGTTAATCCAAACCTACAAAATATTTTTGTTGAACCAAGGGAACCTAATCTTGTCATCATGATAAGAGGAGGTGTTGCGACTAGAGAAAATCAAGAAGCACCACATGGAGAGACGAGAGTGCGACCGACACAACAACAGAAGGAACCATTTGATGTTTAGAAGGAAAAAGGAAGTATTCTTAGACACTCGAAAAGAGTTCGTTGATGAAGATCAAGTGTTGAATTCTATTGATGTACCTAATAAGGGACTGATATTGGAAATGCCTCAAATATTCGACCAATTATTTCAGAAGAAATAAACAGGAAAAGTTAGTAAATTGAAAGAATTCTTTAGAAATTGTTTAACATTAATAACAGATAAAGATGTTGTAGAAGAATTGAAAACTTTAATAGAAGAACCCCAAGTAGATGTGCGACCGGAAAGGAGGGTTAACCACATTGGAAAAATATTGAAAACTGGTTGTGAACTAAGAATGAATTCCCAGATAGGAGATAATGACATGGAAAATATTATTCTGGACTTGGGTTTTGATGTTAACATTCTTACTAGAAAAACATGGGAAAGTATGGAAAAGTCGAGACTAGTGAAGTCTCCTATCTAGCTAAGATTGGCCAATGAGTCGAAGGTTTTACCTCTTGGTCGAATTACTTACGTTCATCTCGAGATAAAAGGACTCGAGCCTTATGAAGATTTTGAAGTGATAGATATTGTTGATGATATGAATCCATATCTCATGCGTTTGGGGATCGATTTGGCCATGGATAACCAAACTACTATCAATTTTAAGAAGAGGATATTAACATTTTAGTATGAATATCTAAGGGTGGTCACACTACTTGATCCTCTAGAAGGTCATAGTTCTTTCAAGCAGGTAAATAATGAAGGACAAGATGGATATCTGGACCATATATACAATATGCGATGGACGATTATGTGAATCTGACAACCGATGGAAAGCTTAGCTGGTGAAGTGTTGGTTCCTTCCCAATAGAATTAGGGGAAGCTTTGGAGAATTGGCAGAACTGACTCCATGAAGTATCAATATGAAGTTGTGCCAGAATTACAAAATTAGTGCGACGGGTAGGTACTTAGGTATGCGATATGCCTACCTATGAATGTTTTCCTAACATGGAATCTTTTCTTATAGAATTTTAAGAGAAAGTAACAGGACCTCAATGTTTGTTAGCCCTAGACTTTTCATTGAAGACTACATCTGCAATATGGTGGTTTGCACATAAGCATACTATTTCAGAATGGTCACAGTGCCTAAGACTGCTAGAAGTGCGATTTGGAGAAAAGATACTCTATACTAGTACAAAATATACATGGATGACTAATCCTGTCGACCATATTGAACATTGTCGTGTGACATGGGAGACGTCGGTGATATGGGAATGGGACCACCAATTTATACATACTTTGGAAATGATATCGAGGAACTGGTATACATCGATTGAACTGCAATGAGGACAAGTTGAATGGGAAGATCTAGCTACTAGTTTCACCCATAAATTTGAATTTGTTGATGATCATCGTTTAATTGATGTTGATGTACAAGGAATCAAGACTAATATCCTTGAATATATTCCTGTGTCAATGAAAAATTTCCATCAAAACAACGTGACAATCAAACATTAGATGGAATGCTCTAATGCAACAAGAGAACATGATGATGATGATCCATGCGACATAAATATTCTTGAGTTTGAAGGTACTCGTGTGGTGGAAGGATTAGGAGTATCAAGCGACAAGTTTATGAATCCTTTGAAAATAAATAAAGTGAATCCTAGGATGATGAGACCCTCGGGAAAATTACAGACCTACTACATGAATTTTAGAATATGTTTCCCCGAAATGAAGGGAATTGTTAGATATATTGGAGAAATGAAGATTCCATTGAAGCCCGACACAAATCCTGTTAAGCAATGACACTATCTTCTCAATACGAGGTACACATAAAAAGTTAAGATAGATTTAGACAGAATATTGGATGCAGGAATTATATAACTTGTTGAAGAATCTGAATGGATTAGCCATATGGTAGTACACAATAAGAAAAATGTTGGTGAAGTGTGTATCTGCATAGACCTAAGAAAGATGAATGATGCATACATGAACGACCCATTTCTAACCACATTTACATATGAAGTATTGGAGAGTGTAGTGGGACACAAAGTATATTCCTTTATTGATGGATTCTCTGGTTACCATCAGATCATAATTGCAAAGGAAGATTGACACAAGACAACCTTTGAGATGGAATGGGGATGTTTCTAGTATATGGTAATGCCCTTTGGACTCAAGAATGCTCCTACTATTTATCTAGGATAGTTGTAGATGCTTCTAAATATTTCATTCATAAATCCCTCGAAGTCTGCTTTGATGACTGGACGGTACTTGGGATAATAAAATATCATATTGAGGGTTTTAGAATGATGCTGGAATGATGCCGACAGTTCCAAATTTCCCTTAATTTGAAGAAATGCATTTTTTGTGCTCCTTTTGGATTCTTGTTGGGTCACGTGGTTTGTCGTGATGGAATACTGATCGACCCTGCAAATATCATGATTTTTTTCAATCTACCACCACCCTCGATAGTAAAACAACAAAGAAATACTTTGGGACATACAGGGTACTATCAGAAATTTATCATAAGTTATGCAGAAGTGAGTGCCCCTATGGATAAATTATTGAAGAAGGATGTTAAGTTTTAGTGGAGTGAACAATGTCAAGAGAGTTTGGATATTTGAATAATAAAATGGTTACAACACGCATATTATATTTCTTTCTAGACTGGAAGAAAGAGTTTCGTGTACATTTTGATGCGTCGTCTACCACATTGGGTGTTGTACTTGCACAGGCATGCGAATGTTCTATCTACCATCCCATCTCATTTTCTAGTATAAAATTATCAACAACACAGAATAAATATACCATGATAGAAAGATAAGGACTTTCTATGATATATTCTCTTAAACCTGGCCAAACTAATCTTCCAACCTGCCAACCAGAAAAGTCTCACCGACTTCCTATCTCCAAGAACTTAGTTCTTGGACCCCTGAGCCCAAAAATTGAGACAGTCCAACCAGTCAATAAAATTCCCTTTCCTTTCAAAACCCAACAAAGTCTTCCTCAATCCTCTTATCCTTGTCCATCTCCCGGAAAACTTCTACATCTCGCCCGCCCCTCCTATATCCTACTCCTCACCACATCTTCCTCCTCGAGAACTTCTCCCTTATCCCCACATTCAATGTCCCAACTCCATTTCATAAAATAAATTAAATGCTTATGGTTATAATTCAAATGGAAAATTTATTACATTTACTATGTAAGGATCTACTGTCCGATTCCAATATCAGTTCAACACAATTTCCAAGAACAATAAGTATATCAATTTAATAATATTAGTCCACCTAAATTTTGAGATAACACTTTACTTCACCAACATGTTAGACATATATGGTACTTGGAAGATACTCGAGACATTGTAAAATTTTATCCATTAATATTAATTAATAAATATGTAGGAACAATTAAATATATAATTGTAATTTAATATTTAATTAATAATTATTTATTTTGAACTAACTCTTTCTTCCATGTACAAATTGTAATTTATCTGACCAACCTCATATTCAACAATCAATATTAGTTAGAATTTAGACTGAATTAATACACATTAAACAAGTTAATAGTAATTTCATTAACACTAATCAACATTATCAACAGTTGTTTAACATCTGTTAATCACTTATTTATCACCTCATTAACAATAATTAACCTTATTAATACACAGTTTATATTAATACATCACTTAAAAATAATATAATTAATGTTATTCCCCATTATTATTGATAAACCATGATCCTGAATCGATTAAGATCATTAACCCTTATTAATCATTAGTGATCAGGCACTTCAATTGATAATTAAGCTAACCACAATTGCTTATTATCATTAATAGTCATTATTAACATTATCGACCATAACTAATAACTATGATCATAATTAATTAACATTTAATTTGACATAACAATATCATTTCATAACTAAGATAGGTAGTTGTATTTATAATATAATCATTCACAACCTTATGCATCCAAGTTATTTTGATAGTGCATTAGACAATTCATACAATCATATGTAGACGATCTATGTGGGCGTAGATAATTCTTACATAGACCGTGTAGGTACACTAATAGTACTAAACCACACACCACACATACTCACATAAGTTATTGTTTGTCGACACATACTTAAACATGAATTTGCAAGGTTTAGACGCTAACTCGTATCATAATATGCCATGACACCAACACAACATACTGATACATAACATAAGAATCAAGCAAAGGGTTCAACATACAAATAATCGGTTTCCCTTCTAAAACTTCCATGTCATTCCTATATACCTACTTTGTTATATATAATTCACAACTAACTTCCACATCCTATCCTTCCTCCTTTGAACTACCTTGGAGCGTCAACTACAAGACCTAACTCTAGTTGGAACTCATAAGTGGAAGTGTCGACTCCATCGATCAAGCTTCCCCAATAGGAACCCACTAGTCATCATCACACACCTTGGGGAGCGTACTGTAGGACAACCCTCCGATGAATCCAAGTTTTTGGGATAAACAGTGGGTCATTCATCCACCTACCGAATGGAACAAGGGACTATGTGTATCTTGACATAGTGACTACATTGCGACTATTGTACTCAAGTTTTGTCATCGAATAACCAATTTGTGCTGTTGAGTTTCCTAAAACCCCACACCAGCCCACACATAATGATAATAAAAATAATCAGATATAAAAATAAGAATTCATTCTGATACCATACCTTTTGGAAATCATATTGTCGAGGTACTCCCACTTGGTAGGGATAAGCTATCCCTTAGCTCTTTTAAAACCATCGGTTAGTCTCATAACCAAAATGTCGTGCAATCGTCAACATGTACATACATGATATGTTAATACTAACAACAAAAATAGAATCATTTGCACCATGCATCTGACATCATAATCATTTACTTGAACATAACTTAGATAGGTATCCATATCTATTACATTTTTCATGATAGAGGCATTATCAAAACAGGGTCATAATTAATAATATTAACATCACACACACACACACATATACATATTCCACAAAATAATAAATCCATATGTCCACAATGTCATCAACTGACAAGGTTCCACAACAATAAGCAAATACAACATGCAGTGATAGTTCAGGAAATAAGGTCAAACATGCCTTACATACACCCACCCTTCAAGGAACTTCTTCATGAATTTATAATTAAAATAGTGTGGGAAAATAACGATGCATGGTCTCTGCATCGTTCGAGGTAGCAGAACCTGGGCTATACTTGTCCCACTAGACCTTAACTTGTTCCACCAAACGGTTCTTGAGCTATCTAGCCCTGCGGTCCAATATATGTAATGGTTCGACTTTGATAATCCCTTGTTTGAAACCCGTAGTTCCTTCCAATTTAGTTTATGGGACTCATCTACTATATAATGTCATAAAACAGATACATGAAATACATTATGAGTTTTATGCAAATGGGGTGGCATCGCAAGACGATGCGCGACAGGTCCAACTTTATCTAGAATTTCAAAGGGTCCAATGAATCGGAGTGACAACTTTGTCCCCTTCCCAAACATGATGGTACTCTTATTAGGCCTTATTCGTTTGAAAACTCCATCTTCCACTTTATATTTTTTGTCAAACCTATGCACATCAGGGATGATTTTAAGAACCCCCCATAGATGTATATGTATAAAAATTGGGCGAATCTCTCCGATATATAGGAAAATTTGAAGGCGATTTTATCAATAATATAATATGTATAAATAAAAAAATTCGTGAATATTTCATTTTATTATATAATGTTGTAAAATTTTGATGAATCTTTCATTTTATTATATAATGTTGTAAAATCTTAGCAAATCTTTCATTTTATTATATAATATTGTAAAAACTTGGCGAATATTTAACTTCATTATAAAAAATTGTAAAAACTGGCGAATCTTTCACTGATTTATAGAATATTGTCAAAATAAAAGAACAACATTAGTCGAATAACATGAATCACATCATCAACAACAGAAAATGTAGACTCACAAGTCACAACAAGAAGGTGTCAGTGAAACACAACTGCACTGACTAGATTCAGGGCAAGTGGGGACTCCACTTGTTATCTCGTACCTTAATGGTCCAACGGACATGTGGGGACCTGAATCTTGACAAACCGATAAACTCATAGAATCATACATTATGCTCGATCTTGGCCTCCACTAGCCAATTATGGTCATGGAGGCTAATACAATTATGCATTGTAATTATGCCAATTGATTATTGCATTAGATGAATGTTGGTCTTGTGCCAATAGGTATCCTACGATCAATGCATAGGAACCTAGTGCATAGACCATTTTTCTATTCACTTAGATATGTAGAGATCATTTATTTTTTTGAATAACGATAAGTATTTACAAAGAAAATATACAGTCGGCATAAAAGAATTGAAAAACTGAAGACAATTAATTCATGCAACTAAAAGTTAATAAAAGAATCTTTTCTCAGATCCTAAAACCAACCTTGATTCAAGCTACAACAAAGGGTTAAATCAAGCATCGAATGAGAACTAGAATCATTCAAAGGAATTAACACAATATTTAAACAAAATACACACAAACTTCAAAAATCGACAAAATGCTTCAAACAAAAGCAATAAACAAACCATAAAAATTTGTCAAGATATTTGTGCTAAACACCAACATGGTTTCATGTACTTGAATGAGCCCATTCTTTCTTAGTGAAAGTGTTGTCAAATTAGTTATTTATCATTTAATGTTAGGAAACTATCTATGTGAAGAGATAGCTCCTTGGCCTAGCTTTCTCAAATTCCAGCGTCATTTCCTATCAGATACAAGAAAGAGACAATGTAAGAGATAAATATCAAACCATCAATCTTAAAATAAGCTGCATGAAGGTAATGTAGCTCAAATCATCAATGTTACAACAAAAAAGTATAATGTAGAATCTATTTTTACCTAAAACATAACCTCAAATGAGTCAGATATGGAGTTGGGGTTAGGTTTGAGTTATGCTTTTAGCTTTTTATAGGAGATACTTTTGGGATCCCACTTTGTATTGTTATCATGGTACTGCACAGTCCTGTTGACCTACTTTTGGGATCATTTGTTGGACATTAATAAAATAATCTTATCTTATCATAATTCTTTTTGTTACCTTCATCATATGCTTAATGTGTTACTTTCATTATATGCTTAATGTACATATTGTGTGCCAGTCAGCTGTTAGATTACCACAAGGTTAGTTAAGCACACAAAGTATACACCACCAGTTTTAAATTGGGTACCATCATCAAAATGGGGGCAAGTGCCCAAAAGTTTCCCAAGGATTTATTTCCAAGGAAAAAAAACACCAATGTTCCACCAAGTTTCTGGGATGTGCAAATTTGGGAGCAAGGGAACACATCCAAGGGGACATGTGGAATCACCGCACAAAATCTATGGAACATTGAAGTCTCCAACATAGGAGGCCAGCCCAAATACTAAAAATATTTAAAATATGTGAATTGAAATGTTAACCATTAAAACTATTACATAACAACAATTTAAGCTTATGCAATTGGAAAAAGCACACCCAACTACTAATATCCAGCACACAATAGCAAGAGAACGAGTCTAGAAGTACCCTGTTCTGAGCATTTTCTTCCAGCAGCGCTAGACCCTGTTCTAAGTATTTTCTCCCAGTTGCAACGTCACAACCAACAGCCATGTAATAGTAAATGTTTGAGGTATTTATTGTCCAGCAGCAGAAAAACAATTAAGTATTTACTATTCATTGTACCCACAATATCCAACAAGGGACTATGGAAAATACTTGAGGTATTAAGTTTTAACTTTTAACTGTGGCCACAACAATAAATATCTAGAAACAAGGTTTCTACGATTGCAACAGTCCACAGCATCCAGCAGCAAGAGTTATGTTTCATAGCATCTAGTAGTCACAGGCCGAAGGTCTCAACTCTCCCTCACATGGTCTCCCTCACACTACCATGCCCACATAGCTTCACTGCTCACACAAGTTAAAAGACAGTGCACAGAATTCACTCAACCACAGTCTCTTTCATGGCACCACAACAACACAGGACCCATGACATAGTAGAAAATTAGAAATCTCTACAGCACAGGTGAATGATGGGTAGTAGTAGAGAACTCACAGGAGGCTAAAGGAATTAAACATTACGTTAAAATGTATAATTATACATTGTCAAAATTGGTCAAAACGGATGCAGGAGCAAGGCTTTTGAGGTAGGAATATTTATGTTTTTGGAAGCATTCCCCTCAAAAGGGAAGGTGGGGTACATCCCCCTTGGTGTATCCCCATGCCGTGAGTGTGGGAAGCACATCCCCTACCCTTGGGGACACATCCCCGTGTAACACCGAGAAGCGCTAATCTAAAAACACCTTATACTACAGAATTTATCAGGACAGTCAGTGAAATGTTTGCAGTATATATCCAAGACATGACAATATATATCTACCTTGTAATATATCCATTCAGAACTTCACTTGCATGACAAAAACTTTAGAAAATGGGATTTGTTCAGCACCTGGTCCTAGAACACGAACAATAACACCTGAACCTTCCTGAATTTCTTTTATTGTTTCTCCCTGCCTTCCAATTAAACTGCCAGCCCATGTGCCAGCCACAAGCAACCGAGTTGAAGTCATTCCACTACCACCCTGCTGAGCTCGACCCAATTCCCCTATGCCATCTGGACCTCCTTCTATAATTTGCTTATGAACCTTGAGTATCCCATCCATAGCTGGAGAAATTGGTGCTTCTAGTTCTTCTTTTGCCGAAACCATAACCTGTGACAAGAGATAATAATGAAGTTATTTAAGGCGAAATTAGAATAAAATATTTTGAATCATAGAATTATAAAAACAAAAAACCCAAGAACGTACAAAATTTTGAGGCCAACAATCTATGTAAAGATACAATCCCTCATTGTTGAAATACAAAAACAACACATCTGTGCAAGAATGTAAAATAATCAGATTGTTAATTATATGCCAGCCACAATAGGAGAAATGCTTGGAAACTTCTTTTTTGAAAAACACAGAGTACTGTAGGAAACACCTCCAAGGTTTAGCAATAGAAGATCTAAGGATTTTGAAAACATCTGATGCAATTGAAAACTCAAATTCCCTTGATTGGATCAAATAACACCTCTATGATCCTCTTTTTAGGATAATGGATAGGTTCATCAAATATAAACTTTGATTTAGCATCAATTTGGCAGTTCCAATTACTTGGAAAGACTAGATGATCTGCATCCAGACCTGAATAGTTCTTACGTGGCAGTTTTGATAAAGTATTCCATTTATTTTAGCAAATAAAGAACACAATTTAACAAGAAGACCAAACATCAAGGATTCAAATAAAGCTTACAGTGCGTTCAGGAGTGCCTTGAATTCCTTCTAGAATCTTAATGTGTGATCTGGTCTCTTCACACATCTTTTTCACAAATTCTCCCTTGCGACCAATAATTCCACCAACCTTTTGAATAGGAACAAGCAACCGAAATACATTATTCCCAGGCCATCCTGGCCATTTCTTATATGTTAATCCAGCACCAATTTCATCTTCTCGACCCCTTTTCTGAGGAAGGCTAGTATTTCTGGCCATTCCAATCATGTCTGATTGCTCTTGCATGGTTTCCACTGATGCCATTGCCATGTTTCTTGGATGACATGAATCAAACCATGTAAACAATCAATCCAGTATATCTTGTTCTGTGTGAGATAGAATGGCCATACAATGCATGTATCCTTTTTTTTCTTTTTCTTTTCCCTGTTTCTTTCTTTCTTCCATTTTTATGTACTGGTTGTGATGGCTAGGTTGGCTAGGAAGGGATGGTGTATGGGAAAAGAAGGGAAAATAATTAACAATTGAAGAACATATCACTGCAGAATCGATGGGAAATATAAACAAAAACAAAAATATTGATTTGTGCTAAATAATAAACTGCCAACCAGCCTATGTTAGGAACAAAGGATATAACTCAAAGGTGCAGAGCAAAAAGGAAATTAGCTAAACATCTGACAGAAGCAGGGTATATAGTCACACAATGCAAAATAAATCATATTCTACAACTTCTTAAATAATTGGCATTAAAGCTCATATTTACCACCAACAACAATCCATGTACATAAGCACTTCAAAGACACTACTGGGCTCAAAGCAAAGATGAAAACCTTGAATTAGAAAAAATGCCTCTTGCAAAAGACTAAAAGTGCAAAACTAGTCTACATAATCCTAGGTTTCATCTGTTCTATAGACCTGTGAAGATGAAGGCTTATGGGGGCTGAGAAGGAGAAAGCAAGGTAAACGGCCAATACATAAGCAATGACAACCAACATAGAATATGTGCATCCAACGGGAAGCCAAAAGCATACAGAGTGTTGGGATTTGCTAGAGATTAGGGTTTCTTATGTTATAGAATTTATTGAGCCCCAAAAGCTGTTATGCTGAATTCATTGGTTGTCTTTTCATCTTCTCATTTGCCGTTATTGGACCGTGTAGCAGTTGCACTGGTGGAATTAGAAACTCTCCTAGCCTCCCATAAGGCATGCAGAGGGGAACATGATAATAAGCACCACACAATATTTTCATTTTGACTAATTCTCAAGGAGAACCATGCAAGGAGCAAGTGCTAGCAATCATGATGTCATCGAAAGCTCTGTGGAAGTTCATCCCAAATGTTTCCCATGAGGTAATGAAATCCCACTTGATGAATTTTCTATTGATATTCTAGATTATGAATTTGTCGTCTGTGAAAATTTGAAACAACATACCTTGTTAGGGTACTTCATTATCCGGGTCCTACCAAAGTTTGTGATTACATCGCTGGATTTGCACACAGCTTGGCCAAACGCCTTTTTCAGCTTAGGGAAGAAAGACAGTGCCATGAAATTGTTACTTATGGCCCATATTTGTGTCAGAACTGTTGATATTTGTAGCTTAGACAAGAAATTATGCACAGGTATAGTGTCAAACATGCAGGAAATCCATGTCAAATCTAATTTGTAATTCACTTTATTAATAAAGTGAAAGTCTTATGTTTAGTTGTTGAGTCTAATAAAATGTATTTTTAATACATTGGTGATTTATACTAATCTCACCAAAATTAGGGTCCTTTTATTTCATTTTTTCAAGTTTGATGTTTTCATACTTTGTCCCCAACTAAGCATCCATGTCAGCAGATGCAGACGCAGTCAAGTCGATGTTTTGATAACTTGGCCACCTCAAAGGTTGACACAGACGAATTAGGCAATGTCAAGGGTTGACTCAGCCTTTAAGCAAAAGTCAACAACCAATTCTGAATAGTTTTGGTCAAAATTTGCTCAAACTTGGTGGATTCAAGTTGATAGCACTGCTTTGAACCCCTTTCTTGAAACATCTTACACAAATAAGCATTTACATGCTTGTTTTTACAGCATATATATGGTGGAAACTTGAGAACAATTGTATATATACCGTCAATAACATTTGCATGTTTATTAAAGTAAAAAATAATTGTTATTAAAGTAAAAAAAAATGCATATGAGGATTCTATTAGAGGTCTACAATAAAAAAATGAAATGGTATAAATAACTATGTAATTGCAAGAGGATAAAACACTAATATAAACATGTTTACCCTTTCTTAATGAAGGAATCTACAAAATGACACCAAGTTCAATCCCCAACATAATGCAGTTTGGTCCTAGTGTAAGCTAAGGGATTAAAATGGTTTCAATATATGGACCTGAGATTCAAACAATGTAGTATAAAAATCGATTTCATACACTGTAGAATAAACTGGGCAACAATGCTACAACTTCACCATCAAGGACAAGGAGCATCCCTTCCTTCTTAAAGCATTTTGTTGCAAACTTTACTCTACAAATTACAAACACATTCAAATTTGAATCAAGATGGAAAGTCTTTGTAACTGAATTCTCTAACATATAGTCTCATTTCTTTACTTTTACAGACATTAATTAAAAAATGGTCCAACATATTCATTCATCTTTCCATCTATACCTGAAAAGACAGAGAGAGAGGGAGAATTCAAAAAATTAAACCTATATTTTTGCATGTACTCCCTGAGTTCTAGTGCCTGCACTTCAGTGAGTAGTTTATCTCCAATGCAAACAGGAGCTTTAAACTATAATGTTTGAGATACATAAATAGCTCCTAGCTATATCATGCACATCAGCAGATAATAAATCAAAGTTAGTAAACCAATAAGATCATTATTCATAAATTTGGAACAAACTAGTACTTGAAGTACCAAGTAAATTGCACAACACCATTATGTTAATAAAAGATTGTATCAATGCATGGTCATTAG
Source organism: Pseudotsuga menziesii (assembly GCA_001517045.1). Classification (NCBI taxonomy): domain Eukaryota; kingdom Viridiplantae; phylum Streptophyta; class Pinopsida; order Pinales; family Pinaceae; genus Pseudotsuga; species Pseudotsuga menziesii. The sequence continues at coordinate 313,035 of LPNX010290494.1, forward strand.
TTCAGGAATCCAGTAACAAAATTGTATTACGAATCTTTAAAACCATAAGTGTTGTGTTATAGAATGAAAGAGATCTTGCATTCTTTTGTAGCATGAAAGTGAAAAAAACAACTAGAATTGCACTGCATATGATAGCCCAATAGAATCCAAAACTCGATCTTGAGTGTGGAATGCAGTTCAAGAGACAATAAGAGACCTTGGAAAAAATTATGCAAGTCATCAAGGTTACTACCTTGGCAATGATAAGCTTGGTGTGAGAATGCAATCCCTTGCTTCTCATTTCAACTATGTAATTTGTCATCCTTCTGTATTGTAACCATGGTAAGGTATCCTTTTTGGGCCCTGGTTCTATTGCATCAATTTTTTCAAAGACTAGGAATCCTGCATATTTTTCACCAAAGAATATGGTTTGGTCGTATTCTTTTATTTTCGTAGTGAAAGTAAAAAACCAAGTAGAACTGCACTGCATATAACTATCCAATAGAATCCCAAATCTCAATCTTGGTGTGGAATGGAGTTTAAGAGGCAATAAGAGACCTAGGAAAGCAACCCTCAAACAATAATAAAACATTTTTTAACTCTGTTTTAACAATAAAAAAACAAATGATTCAACACTATTTTAACCCTCAACCAATAATAAAACAGAGTAAATCTCAATTCTGGGTGGTTTTATGGCCATAACAACAACAAACAACAATAAACCATGCAAAGGTGGTCCTTGGTTCTGATCCATAATCGGTCATCCTATGGTTGAGTCATTTCACCAGTATGGACCTCAATTATTTTTGCAGAAAGCTATAATGTTTCTCTATGTTTTCTATTTCACTGCAAATTAATTCTGACTGTGTATTACAATATTACTTGCAAACTGTAATTAAAAATGAGGAAGAAAACCAATTCTAAAACATCAATTACATACACAGAACTAACACAAATTTTACCCTAGAAACCCATTTGTGAAAACCAGCATGGCCTTTGTTTGGCTTTTTCTGTGCTCAAGAATGATGATGAATATCAGCTATATACTCTTAGATAGAGATTTTGTGTATTCTTACTCCATGGATGCATTTTTCATATTGCATCTTGGCTTTGAGATAATCTTTGTTCTCTATGGATAGGGTCATACTTCTCTTCGTCCTCATGATCTAGGAACATACTTCTCATTCTTAGTCTTTAGTTTTCTGCTTATGTGCCATCAACTTCCGAAGCTTTCAACTTCCAATGCCAATTTTCCAACTGATGTCCCAATCTCCCTCTTTATTCCCACCTCTATTGGTTTCTCTTCTCTTGGAATGCCTAGAGTCTCTCCCCTAGACTGACCAAATGCCTCCTCCATCTTCCTTGCAAACCCTTGAATGATGCCAATGGAACCCCCCAAAGTAATTTCCTCCTGTAATGGATTTTAGGTTGTATGATCTTTATGTTTCCTTGAAGGGTTACTTTTTCTTCTATAGATTCCATGTGGCATCTACTCTACGGATTTGTGGACTCTCCATGGTGATGTCATCTATCAGGTATGCCTCAACAGTCTTTGTTTTGGGTCTCTTCTTCTTTCTTCTAATGCAGGGGTCTTGATGTGGAGGTTAGTAAGGTCCCTCACTTTGCATGCTCTTGCTTCAGCTTTTGCAGAGTGTGGAGTGCAAGGGTAAGCTCCTCTCCACATGGTCCAAAATTTCACTTCCAATATACAACATGCCCAAAACCTTTTCTTGTTGTGGCTCTTTAGTTCTATACATTTCAGATCACTCCAGGCTTCCGTCCACATTGTTGGCTTATAAGGATTGTTAGGTACAAAGTTGTCGTAGTAGAAACCATTGCAAGTGTTTATCTGTTTCAAATATTAAAGAATAAATAAGGTAAAACAATGGAATCTTGGATATCTCAACATTGATTATTACAAGACTAAGAAAAATAGAATGCAGAACCCTGAAAACCCCATAATATATTAAATGGAAGCTATTTTTCTTTCAATTACACTCAGTAGTAGTCATTCATCAAAATGAAATATGACAATTTATTTGTGTCTACACTAATTACTTATTTTAAATTCCATTAGTATGAATTGTACAGAATATGCAAAGGTAACTAATTCAATTGATGCAACTGGTGCAATATTTTGATACAATTTGACAAGTTCATCCAAACATGGGGGTCACCAAATACCCAGTTAAAGATATTATCATATAAATATCTAAGAGGGTGTTGTTAACAGAGCTCACCACAGGGTCTAGTGCATCATCCTGTTTGCACATTACCCAGGGTACACCTGTATCCATTCCCACAGCCATCTGGGCAGCCCAATTCATGTAATTCACTCCAACAAGCCCAAACAATGTTTCTTCAGGTTTATACTCATTTTCCACCTGTAAGAACACTTTGTTATTAGTCCTAATATTAAGAAATCAAACCAAGTTTACATAGAAAATTCAAACACATGCCATATCACTCTTTTCTGCATTAAGAGATTGCCCAAAATCACCTAAATCACACTCAGACTTGGTTTATAGGGTCTGAAGTTAACTCAAGTCTGTTTTTTTAAGGTTTGTTTGCACCCTTTTTGTGGAAAAAAAGAGCCCAGAATTCAAAACCCCCTAATACATGTTGCCACTCAATGGCTATCTCACTAGTGCAAGAAGGCCATTTCAAGCGGTTGGGGCCAAATGCAATTTCTGGGTAACTTTGGCATAATAGATACCCTGGACATGCTTTTAGCACTATGAGAAGAGGAAGATTTCGTCAAAATATAATAATAACACCAATCCATATAAAATACCTCTAAGCTTTCTCAATATCAAATGAATCTAATAAAAATTCAAATGTTTATTTGTACAGACAATCTATCAATTCTGCAAACTTCCCCCTTCATTTTTTATTGAGTAGGAAAAGTTCAAGGCTCAAAGTAAAATCATGCTTATCAGGCACTCACATTCTCACAGTGGATACAAGACCCACACTTATGCTCTCAACATAGCTTGAGAGGTTCATACTTATGTTGTTTCTGCAATATACTCATCTAGAAATAGTAAGATAACATGTTGGTCCAATGATTTAAAAAGATTGCAGGGTGGACAAGAAATTCATATTTAGTTAAAATATCAATAATGAGCACTACAACTGCACAAAGTTAACTGTCATAATTCATGACACAGATTTTACAATTGACCACTGGTTCTTAACCTTGTACAGCCTAGACTATTCCTTCTACATAATCGGACTAAACCTTAAGCATTTAATGCACAGTGACTATGTTAGATTTATCTCGATGCATGTATCATTCAGTGGATTGAAAGAAGACATGGTAAAAATTAACAACTATAACTTTCCAGATTGAGTAATTTATATAGAATGAGACCCCACAATAGATTTTTTGTATATTCAAGGGATAAAAATCCTCATAACTCGCACATCATTCTAGCAACAGAAATATTTCCATGTTTCATCCTCCTACTGTGCATAACTGGAATTATGCTTTATCATAATCCCATCTGCAATCAAATATATGGAAGAAAGCCTGATGAATAAGGGAAAGACAAAAGCAAGATGCTTCAAGAAGATGATTCAAATTGTATACTCCCATTTAAACAATGGCTGCATAGTAAGTCGATAATATTTGTAAATTACTAATTTTAAATGACCACAAAATAGAATGTCCTAGGTGGGAACCATGACATGGTATTCCTCTTGCTTGCAAAATAAATTGACAACCACCATAATTGTAGGAACAACCAACACAGAACACAAGGAGACTCCCAAAATGGATTCCATAAAGCACAATGCTCTTCTCCAACATGTACAAAATGTTTTTGTCTCTTGCCATTTGCAAGAATCAGTTGAACCTTCAAACGAATCGAGATTAGGTGGTAAGCAATTTTCTTTCTTATCATCTGTCTTATAAGCTTATTTTCCTAACTCAGTCAGGCCGTGCTCTGGTAATCTTCCTCGTTATCTAACATCTCCTAAAAAACAATGCTTGAAGCAGGTGACAAAGAATCAGTTCTATGCACACTTTCTGACCATTCAGAACTGTTTTGCAGATCTCCCTCTTCTGAATTGCTTCTAACTGAATACCCATAAGATACACTATAGAGACTGTCATGCATTGTCCTTCCTTTTTTGTTGTGATCATATGTCGATTGTCTCCACCCGTGGATTCATTGACAATGCCATTGGCAGCTAGACTTAAGTTCATATTCCAGTCAATTGCATTCAAATTATCATGGTTAGCTTCTGCAGAATCTGCAAGTTCTCCTCTGGATTGCAATTTTCTACATGTGTTTTTGGAGGAGGATTGTTGTTCCAGAGACCTAACAAATTTCCTTGGTGTGTTGAATACACTCATATTATCAATTGTAATATATGATCCTAGATTCTGAGGAAGAGAACAAACAGTAAAGCACCTGAGCATTTGCAATCAAAAGAGATAATGCTGATATAATAAAATGTACCAACTTTGCTTAAGCTTCCTCATCAAGCACAAGATGCATCAAATGCGAAAAAATAGGAAAACTAAGAAGGACACATCCCATGCTCTTTATGCGTACCTTAGGGATAAATGCTTCTTTCATAGCTGAAGGGAAATGTGAGTGAGCGTAGTTAATGCAGAGGGAAAAACATGGGTCATTTTCATCCTCTTTATAGGAACGTCTCCTTTCTAAGCCGTCCTCATCATAAAACGATGCATCTCCATTTTCCCCATGTCTGTCAACCATATGTATCTTGGTCCTTGTTTTCCTATTACCAACTTTAGTGACTCAATAAATGGTCACTTAAACTCATCCCCAAATCCATTTGCAAAGAGAAATTAAACTCCAAAAGTAATGCCCACAAGAACAACAATTTACCATCATCAAAGCGATTTTCTAAGTTAAAACTTAAATTTGAAAATACATGCCCATAGAAGCTTCATTCCTGGGCTTTCCATTTACAGAGTTGTACTCCATTGCCCACAATCACCATAGAGATTTTGAAAAGGAAGAAATCTAAATCCAAACCCTTAGCATGTTGTCCAATACCTTAGTTGGAAATCCAATTGCAACTTGCAGGTTGCATATTTAAGATAAAGAAATTGGGATATATATGGTTAAGCTTTCTGTCAAACAGTAAGCCAGCAACCCAGAAAAAATCAACACAAACAAATTATGCCATTAAAGGATTCTGCTTATGTGGAGTGAGATCGTTGGCTCTATTTGAGCATGTTACAGACTGCCACAGCTTATACAAAATCGTGCCCAATGAGATAGAAATCCCCACAAACAGGTAGAGGACGACATAGTTGGAGATGCCATCCTCTGGTGAGGTCTCCATCATTACAGTATGGTGGCTTGCTAACATCCATTGATGAGCTTAACTTTTCAGTTTGTTAAGAAAAGGAAAATTACATATCAAATTAACATAGTCAATACCCATCAATTAAATTCATGGTATAAGTAGAAATCACACAACCAAGAGGGAGAAGAGATTTCGTTGAGTTATAATGCCATCAAAAGAAGCTGATGCCATCGTTATAATTCCAGTGGTTGTTTATTCAAACATGTAGTGAAAGCTGGGCATGAATTTTGCATCCCATGGTCAATACATACCTCATGTATCAGTAATATACTAATCTCAAGCTACAACAATATACATCTATATTTTGTTTGAGTCACAAATAGCGGTTAACAGCTCTAATACCTCTTTTCAGTATTCACAAACAGAAATTTACCTGTTACCATAAATTCCAGCAGCAAACTGATTCTGCATCAATTCACCTACTAAATGTCTTCACAATTGCCATAAACAGAGTTTGCCTTTTTCTAAGTAGGTTATATGCCCAACTCTACCAACAATCATGGTTTCAACGAGAATAGCTTTGTAAGAAAATAAATTCCTCACAATCACACTGGTTTAGAAAACTGAAAATATGCCAATTAAGCATGGAAGTATGATTTCATATAACAAACATATTGAGACTAACATTTCTAATTTGCTGCCATAACTCCAGAAAAGACAACAGAGTAACTCAATCCAAAATATCATAAAAACACAGAAATTGCTCTCTAAGCTTCATGCACTAAACCAGCATATATCATTGACAATTTTAGAAAATATTTCCCAGAAACAATAATGAAAAGACAGGATATAGTGATAGGTCTCATCCCTAGTCCTCTTTTACCAAGATTTTAGAGCTATAATTCTCCAGCTCTTTCAATCATCAAGTTTATGGCCATTTTTATTTTAGCAGAGGTAAAATAAATCCCATAGCCATTCATACCAGCAAAGCTTCCACTTAACAACCATAGATACACGTGGCATTTCCAACAGTCTATCATATTGGTTCATTAACAACTTATCAAAAAAATTACGAAAATCAGTTTGATATACAAGAAAATATAATAGATTATACATGCACTTGGTCAACTAGCCCCATTGGATGAATTGCTATATCCAACTCCTTCCCTGGACAACTCTTAAATTACCATCTGATTTCCACCCAACCTTGCCCATGAAATTATTCTTTCCTTAGGACCCCCAAACTATGTGGAAGCACAATCAAAGGCTCAACAGAAAAAAACATGGGTATGTACAAGTAGTGGGGTGACCAGTTACTAATATGTCAGACATATCCTTTTTGACAAAGGGAATATTCAGCCATGCAGCAACCTGGAAGTTATCCCACTTAGCACTATGCAAATCGCAATGCAGTTCAGAGTCTTCAAACTAAGGGTTCTTGAAAATTAGGTAGCATTGCAATACTAGTTCAGGAAACTTTCCTAGTCAGCTAATTCCCAACAAAGACCATAGCCCATTTTCATGGTTCAACTAGGCTTGGAAGTTCAACTGCTTTGTCCTATGAGGCATGTCAGCTCCCACAACAGAGCAATCATATGCCCTAAACTCCTGAATGAGAACCATGAGGAAAGCATGCTCCCACAACAAAAGTTCTTAGAGCAGGCATGTTACCTCAACTCCTTTCCCATATATCCCATGTTCCGAACTATGGGCATGATACCTCCACTCATTCTGTCATATTAGAGCCACAACCATGATTGGTTTCACACGCAGGCAGGGATGATTTTAAGAACCCCCCCTAGATTTATATGTATAAAAAATGTAGAAGTCTTTGTGTATCAACTCTTCGGTTGGGGATTTTAAAAGCATCATGTACATCTATATTGACTTATAGTGAACTATATGATGCATTTTCAACAAAATAAATTGAAAAAAAAAACCTATAAATTCTCATGGCTTAATATCATATTTTCACAAAGAAATCAAACAAATATTGGAAAATTTTCAACAATTCCTATGGATTTATATCATATTTTGAAGAAATTGAAAGATCCAGGGATTAACCACTAGGAATTAGTGTTTCCCTTGCCACACATTAAGTAGTTGATAGGGGAACTTTCAAAGACATGGAGCTTCTTGTTTCTACCTCGTGGCAACTGGTAAATGGATGAAAGAAACGACCAACGAAGACAGAGGCGGGAGGATAGGGAAGGGCAGAGCATACGGTAAGAGTAAGAGAGGGTATGACCTCCCCAATTACGTTTTTTACTTGCCAAGTAAAAGAAGTTTAGTGCAGAAGTCAATTTCGGCACTATTGACATTGAAGAACTTAGAGCAAGGGCTATGGCTTCCATGCCCAACAAGAAGAGGAAGAGAAAGCAGCCGCCACTGCACCCACCCTCATCTTGGAAATTTATTTCCACAAATAATTTGTTCGACATAAATGGGACGCAACTACAAGTTTCTAGTGCACAATCAATTCCATTATGTGTTCGTAAGGAAAATGATGTCCAATTCCTATGTATTCAGTAAATTTGTGGAAAGAACGGACAAATCAAATAGTGCACTTGGGAAATCTTGCTCTGTTTTGAAAATTATTGTTGCAAGCTCTGAAATAACATTTCTATATAGTCCCAAAGTGTTTGATGGAAGCCCATAAAGGTTCAATTTGTAACTGTAATGGTGCTTGTATCATGGGACCTTGCTATTCCTGCCCACTCTAGATAGACATAAAGATGATCATATTTTGTCAAAAGTATGCACACTTGGATCACACGAAAAAAGATACCAGTATTAAAATCTTGAACTTCAAAAATCTTGTAATACGTTATCTTTTAAATATTCATGATGTTTTAAAAATTGTTTACCTATTTCAGTTTCACTAGCACTAATTAGGCACTAATTATTGATATTAATTACTAAACTTGTTACAGATTTATCTACTAATGATTTTGGACAAACCTGAGGTCAATTCTTCTACTTCCTAAACTAAAAGGATAAGGGGCTAATGTGACAATAGCTGGTTAGATTTGAATCACAAATTTACAACCAATGCCAATCTTTCAGCGCAATCTTGTGAAGGAAATTGATTTGACAGTTTTACCTGGTGGGCATTGAGTTCACTGAAAATGAAACATGTCTCTTTTGATCTGCAAAGCCAATCAGCAGGAAAGGTTCCACATTAGACATTAGATTCACCATTCCACCTTTCGGTGAAACGCAATGTCTACCTACTACTAAAAAATGAAGGATACAAGTATCTTCATCTAGGTCAACTTACTTTCTAATGTAAACAGAACAGAAGCATGGAAAAGGGAAAGAGAATATGTTCTTCGAAACTGTGACTTTGTTATCTTAAAAGTTGATATTTATAAACAATTTTTTTGACAAAATTGGAGACTAAACACTAAGATATATCTTTAACCTGTTATAGACTACCTGAGAATAACTCGCCACATGAGTATAGATAAAAATAGCTGATGCATCAAATAGACAAAAGATTAAACTCCCTGTCTCTTCATCTTTGAAGCAAGACTAAGCTATTTAAAATGAAAACATCCAATATCTTCGATAGAAGCCACATAAACCAACATTGCCTAAAGAAGAAATAGATTACCAGGGACACCAACTACTATTAGGACTAACTTTAAGTGAATGGAAGTGATTAGCTGATTTAAGGATAAATTTGAGTGAATGGAAGTGATTAGCAGATTTAAGGATAGTGGGAACAAGAAAAATAGAAGGAAAAGTGAAGAAATCTATGCTACTCTTATAATTAGTACCATGTGCCCTGGCAAATAATTGCTAATGAGCTCCATGGTTGTTGAATACTATAACTTACACCTAGAAAAAAAACCAATCGAGTGCCAAAGAATAATATCCAATGAGGAAAATCTCATCAAGATGTGGTCTAGAAATAAGGTTGAGTGCTCACATCAATGATGGCTCAGGCTTAAAACCCAAAAGTCTTGCTCCCAGTACAGTTGATCAAAGTGTTTCAAGATGAGAGTCAGATCAAGGTGGCTACACTACTTCCAAAGTGTTAAACTAATATGTTTTCAGTGCTAATGCGGTCTTCTTTGTGAATGAGACTAAGTGCAATTCTTGGGTGACTTTGACAAAATTATTGATCAAAGTGTTTCAAGATGAGAGTCAGGTCAAGGTGGCTACACTACTTCCAAAGTGTTAAACTAAGATGTTTTCAGTGCTAATGCAGTCTTAATTCTGTGAATGAGACTAAGTGCAATTTTTGGGTGACTTTGACGAAATTATTAACCAAGAGGTCTAATTGCAACAGATCTCTCATAAAAGTATCCTACCCACTCTAATTAGAAAGAGGGTTAAAAACTTCAGTTAACTATACAAGTAAAAATGTTCAGAATTTGATGAGTGGTGATTTATGAAAACTCAAATCAAGCAATAAGAGAACCAACTGAATGAACCATATCTAATACCTTGTCCCCTATTCACCATAGAACACTGATAATGTTACAGGGAAATGATTTGACTACAAAGTACCAACCATGCGACCATTACTTACATCCCTCTACCATAACTACCCAACATAAATGGATAATCCTAGAATCTAATAAAATGGGTAATAAAAAATGCCATTGCTTTCAACCGATCTAAGTACACACGTCCTCACATAAATAAATTTGGCCAATAGATAAAAAAACACGTGAAGGCACCCTCCCCTAATGTAAAGGTAAAATCAAACTGTCTGGTGGGTAGAGGGTAAAGCAAGCAGTGATGGACCGTAAATCCGAGCACGTAGAGCCATAGACATACTCCTTCCCTCCAGCGCCAGGTATGGATATCTAAGGATTAGAGTGAGGAAATGAGTCTATAAAATCCAAAGTAGTAAATATTATAGCCCGGGCCAGGGAGTCTAAGATCTTAGTACCTATAGTAGCAGTCACTGCGATTATCAAAGCGGCGACCACCATAGTCACCAAGGTCCAGAAATCCATAGCTATGGTTTGTGTGCCTACTAAATAAACTCAAAATTTCACAACCCAGATAAGCTAAATACATTGCATCTCTTCCTATTCTTACAGAAGAAGCAGAGATCGAAAACATGTAGAGAAAGACAAATAATTGAAGGGGATTTGTGAGTACTGACCGTCTCTATCCTTGTCAAACAAACTGAAAGCCTCCTTGAACTCAAAGATATGTTCCTCTGTTAGCTTGTCCATCATTTTCACGTAATGTAGGCAGATAGAGTGAAATACCAAATTTTTAATCATATTATCCATAAATCATGGGCGAAATACCAATTTTTCAACCTATTATCCATAAATCCAGCGAACCATCTTCATTTCTCCTCCCAATCTGAAAAAATCAGGCAAATTTGGGCAAATATCTCCTGCAAATCGGAAAAATCGGATGAATCTGGGAAAATATATCCTGCAAATCGGAAAAATCCGGCGAAGTTGGGCAAAATATCTCTTGCAAATCGGAAAAATTCGGGTGAATGTAGGCAAAAATCAATATTTTCGGGCTAATATTCATTTTCCAGTTTTTCCCTCTTTCGGGATGAATGCGATTTACCTTGAGGCAGCCATATATAAAATAAACAATGGGCGAATTTATTAAATAAAATAAAAACATTTTAATATAAAAATTCGCTCACTTTTTTTTGGGTAACCCTTAAAATTCGCCATTGGGCTAAAATTCACCCTTAAAATCATCCCTGCACATTGGTATAACTCTTTTGCCTATCCTGAGCTTCCTTTAACTGTTGTATAATATGGATAACATGTTCTTTCATCTCTTGAATCAACTCAGGTCCCACAATCACTCAATCCTCTAGCCTTTCCCAACTCAATGGTGTTCTACATGGCCTCCCTTATAGGGCTTGATAAGGTGGCATTCCAATTGAGTTGTGGTAGCTATTGTTGTAAGAAAACTCTACTAAGGGTAAGTACTTTTCCTAATGGGTTTGTTGATCCATAACATATATGCTAAGCATATCCTCCATCACCTAATTCACTCTTTCTGTTTGGCCACCTATTTCTGGATGTTAGGTTGTGCTTAAATTCAACTGAGTTCCTAAAGTAGACTGTAAACGTGTCCAAAACTTGGACATGAACTGAGCATCCATATCCAAGATAATATTATTGGGAAACCCATGAAGATGAACAGTTTCACTTATGAACACTTGTGTAACATCTACAACATCATAGGTTTCCTTAACTGGAAAAAAGTGAGCAGTATTTGTCAATTTGTCAACAACGACCATAATGGGATCATGCCTATGAGAGGTAAGAGGAAATCCTACCACAAAGTCCATCGAAATAACATCCCAATTTGACATGGGAGTGTCATGAGGTTGCAACAGTCCTGTTGGGTGGTGATGATCAACTTTGACCTGCTAGCACTCAAGGCACCTAGAAACGAATTTGACCATGACTCGCTGCATTCTCGTCCAAACGAGGAGTTGTTTCATATCTGGATACATCTTCTTTACTCTGGGATGTGCAAAAAAGACTAATATTTGGGCTTCCTTGAGTATAGTTTCTCTAATATCTCCCTCCTTAGGGATATACATTCTCCCTTGATATTGCAACAACCCATCTGCTTCCATATCATACCCTTCAAATTTAGGTTCCACCTGCCTTCTCTATAGGAGTGCCGACATGACCTTTGGGTACCAACTTTTTTCGACTAGTTTCCCTAATACTCTCTCCTTTAAAGGTATGACAGAGAAAATCCTTGGTTTTTTTCTTAAGGCATCAACTACTACATTATCCTTCCCTTTTGACGTACAAAATCCAAAAATCGTACTCGCTCATAAATTTACTCCATCGCCTCTGCATTACATTTAGGTCTCTTTGTGTGAAGAGGTATCACAGGATTTGGTGATCTGATTTGAGATCAAATAATTTCCCAACAAGGTAATGTATGCAAATCTTTAGGGCTAACATCACTACTGGTAATTCTAAATCATGGGTAGGGTAATTCTCTTCATGAGGTTTTAACTTTCTTGACTCATAAGCTATTACTCTGCCTTCCTGCATTAACACAACACCCAAACCCTGCTTCGAGGCATCTGTGCAAACTGTGAAGTCCTTCTCCATATGCAGAACTCGTAGAATTGACGCACTCGTCAGTAATTCGTTTAGTTTAGCGAATGCAACATCTCATTCTTCAGTCCATTCATATATGATACCCTTGCGCTACAAGGTAGTTATGGGTTTCTCTATTTTTGAGAATCCTTCCGCAAGCCTTCTATAGTATCCTGCCCATGAATCTCCTTACTTCATGCACATTCCTTGGCATGGGCCAATCCATTATGACCTTCACCTTTTATGGGCTCATGGAAATCCCCTCGCTAGAAATTATATGCCCCAGACAATGGATCTCCTTTTGATAGAAAGAACAATTGGAAAACTTATCGTACAACTGAGTCCTACTCCTTGTTTTACCCCTGAAGCCATTTCAATTGAGTTGAAATCATTGTGTTCGTAGGCTGCCAACCCACATTTATCTAATGCATATGGAGAAATGAAGCTATCAGTAGTAGCAAAATCAAACAAAATTTTGAGTTTAGCATCATTAATTTTACCTAATGATTCCACCACAGTAGATTGTTGTTCATCCTGATTATTATTCACAACTACAGAGATTTGATGCTTACTTCCTCCACTCCTCATCGGGGCCATTTCCTCTCGATGCACTATACCAAATCGTAACTCAATATAGTCTCACTGATAGTGTGGACCCCCACACCCCCATCAAGAAACCTATAACGGTGTAGGTGAGATGAACTGTTGATACCTTTGAGAGGGGTTCCTTCCCCTAGATCCCCTTGCCCTGCCAACTACTCCTTGACAATTCCTTATACCCTGGTGAGTTCTCGTTGTAGATTGGGACATTGTACTAGCTTCCACTGATCTATCTATTACCACAACTTTGGATGTAGATTTGTTTCCATAGGGAGGTGGCCTTGTGTACCCTGCTTTAGGGTAGGTTCGAGGGACCTTCCCTACAAATCCTAACTTCTGAGTATTGAATGTCCTGAACGGTTTCCTACCCAACATCTCTTTGGTTTAGCGAGCACATTCGATTGCCTCAGAAACTCAAGTGGGTTTCCACATCCGTACTTAGGCCCGGATCCTAGGATTGATCTCATATACAAATCGCTCATCATGGCATTGATCGGTGTCCAAGTAGGGGACATACCTAGCTAGTTCCATGAATCTTTCCTCATATAGAATCCCTTGTACCAAGGTGTGAAAGGCTCCTGCTTGTTGTTCCTGGTTGGAAAGTATTTCCCTCTAAACTTATCCACAAATAGCTCCCACGGAACTATGTCTGGTGTAAGGCGTAATTTATTTTCTTGGTTTCCCCACCAATTTAAAGCACTGTCGTTCAACTGAAGTATGGATATTTTGGATTTCGATGTGGAAGTGTACTCGTGCAATGCTAAGCACTTGGTGATCCCTTCCAACCAAGTCTCTTCTCGTACCCCTACGTGACCACTTGGAAACTCTGGAAGTTTGATTTTTTGAGGTTCCCTCGTGATGTCTTGATGAGGGGGTCTCTGTAATAGGTTCAATGGTATTTCAAGGTCACCCTCCCTCAACGGCGGGGCCTCGACCTCTACCTATGGTGTAGCACTTCCCCTTTGAAGTCCCCTGAGCATCTCATTTATTGACTCAAGGGACCACAAAATGAGAACTGCCTTCGACGATGATGCAAACACATTCTTCTTGGGCACCATTGCTCGACCTCATCCTCGATTTGATCGTGTCCTTGACATAGTGATCATGTATCATGTCATATGTCTTCATTAGTACATAGCTCAAGTTTTATCTAGGTTACAATTAAACACATACTCATACCTACAGATTGAGTGAATTTTGATTCCTTTCTTCGCCCGTAAATGAGCTTTACCTGATATCGAGGCAAATTCCTAAAAGGGAAAGGGTACGAAGGCACTACTACATTCCTACATCAAAGTCGTCGTCGTGGGTCATAGGTAAGATACTACATCTCAGGTTGCGTGTATGGCGTCATGTCATCCTTGCGGCTTAGGCAGTCATGGATGACCATATATGCCATCGGGGTAAAACTCATGGTGATCTCCGCATAAAACCTCCTATGTTTCTAGTTTTCCATAAATTTGAATTTTTGAATTTGGATATCCCATTTTAAACATATTCAAATCACATATTAACTTAATGTAAGTTATAATCATATTAACTTATAAATTTTTAAAACCTTAATTTATGTTATACCCAAAATAATTATATATAAATAATAATAATAATAACCAAATTAAAACCTACCGGAATCAAATGTACATAATTTTATTTAAACCATATACAAAATGTATTCATTAAAATTTAAAACATAATAAAAGAATTTAAATACATAAATGTTGTAATTAAATCTAATTTCAACCTATATTACAATAGGCATACCGTGCAATTTACTATGTCATAAATATCACTGACCTATTCTAATCCACTAGGGCTTCCACATGAAGGCCACTCGGCATACTCTGAACATGCCACGATGCCCAACGAAGAAGAGGAACAAATGCATAGGCTTCTCTCATTTGAGTCGAACATTTTTGTTTTCCGATCTCAACATTTGAGCTGTTCACTGTCGCTACTCTAGGGTTTTGATCGACTTAGGGTTTCATGAGAGGATAGTCTGAGTTTCCATGGGAGCTCAACTTCTTCTTGGCTCAACCCGCTGCATGGTTCCCAGGTGAAATATTTTCCACTGGTTTAATTTTCCCATAGAGGTTATCTGTTATTTTTTTTCTTTTACAGTTTTACGGAGGGCATCCCAGTGGCCAACTTCTCCTTTTCCCCCACCGAGAGTGGCATGTGTTCTTCTCTCCCTCTCTACCTCCCAACGCGAAACATCAGGGCCGAAAAAGCTGCGAAGTATGGAACATTGGTATCTTTGGCGGATGTCACTCACCTCAGCTCAAGGACTAGATTTCATTACTGAATGAGCTCCTCTAATGGAGGAGCCAACCCTCCCTGACCCGCAGATTGCTCATACACATCTCTTGCCTAATTCATGTTACGCCTCGCCTCTTCCCGGGTCCAAATATCCCGTAAGAGATGGGTATTTAATTTATTTTTTTTGCTAGAGAAGCTTGAAATATATAAGGGAGGTTCCACCTATCCTGCACTTCCCACGATGTATCACGGGATGTATCACGGGATTATATGGGAGCTATCTAACGAGTGGACTTTTTGATTTTTCAGGCTGATTTTATGCTGGAATGGGGTGAATTTAATCTACAAAATCTGTAATTTTTTTTGTTTGTTGAACGATTTTAAGCTCAGAAATGAAATCAGGTGATTGGAAAACCCCAACCCCAATGAAATCACGTGATTTGAAAACCCCAACCCCACACTCTGTAGGAACTTTTCGATTCTTCAGGCTGATTTTATGGGATTTTATGGGGAATCGGGGGATGGGGTTCTTCAGGCTGATTTTATGGGGAATCGGGGAATGGGGTGAATTTAAGAACTTTTTTATTCTTCAGGCTGATTTTATGGGGAATCGGGTGAATTTAATCTACAAAATCTGTAATTTTTGTTGAATTTAATCTACAAAATCTGTAATTTCTGTTGTTTGTTCAATGATTTTAAGCTCAGAAATGAAAGGAAAACCCCCAAACCCACATTTTGTTAATCTGTAAGATCTAGCAGTGTTCCAACACCGACATTCTGTAAGATCTAGCAGTGTTCCAACACCGACATTCTGTAAGATCTAGCAGATCTAGTAGTGTTTTTGAGCATTTTAAAAGTTCCGATGAATCTATCCGTCAAGATTCATGACAAAATAACTAGTAAAAACTAGCAGGAAATAGAGGTAAAAAAGTCCCCTCTTTAGACAACTTGGATTATATGTATCCCGTGAGTATCCCCCGAGGTCACTGTGATGGGTACCATATTCATGGATCCCAGATGAGCGCACTACTTTGGTGAGTTCTCACATGAGTTCGGCCTTTACGCTCCCTGCCAACTGAACTTATTTGTGTTGGGAGAAACTCTCCTATGACGCACTTTTTTCCCCCCTTATTCTCTAGTTCCCAGCGTTGACGCATTGGGTTATATATATATATATACACCTTTTGACTATACAAGTCCCCATCTCTCTTCATACAATGGAGTTGGTACAAAGCTATAAATGAGCAGATCTGTGTGTGAACGAACGAATGGGTACCTTCGACAGATGGAGTTTCATTCACCATGACTATCAATTTCGATGTCAGTGTCGGAAGGATTTCAGGGTTTGAAAAGAAACGCAGCAGCTTTACCAATCATTTCTTGAAAATGATCTCCTATCTTTATTAAGCCGTTAGCATGTATACCTTTCATGTATGTCTGAAGGATGAAATTATTTATGTGACGTAGGTGTTACATTTTCATTTGCACTAATGAAATATGTATATGTGTGTGAATTGTGGGATTATTTTCTTTTTCCAATCTCATTGTTACTCTTGTAACGCTTCCGTGTCCCTGTTTCTCTGTGATTATGGGTTTGTGAGCGCTAACATTCGTGCCTTCTCTCAGAATTTCTGCAAACATACCCCTAGATGGATTGAACACCATTGATATACTTACGGAGACAAGTGAATAGGTTGTTAAGATCATTCGAAGCATCTAAATAAATTGTTGTTCATTGTAGGGTTGGGTTCTGTTATCAATAAAGTTGAACCTAGACTACTAAAGTTCAAGCTTAGAGAAATCTTAATGATAAATAAAAGAAAATTGAAAGTAAAGTTGAAGGTAATCAAACAACATGGAAATGAATGAAACATATAATTCATTAAATTGCAAAACATATAATTAGATGTAAAATCCAATTACAGAAATGTAAAATCCAATTACAAAAAATTCCACGAGTATGAATTCATGAAAGAAACAAATAGGTTCTGCAACAAAGTTTAAAGGTAACTACATATGAAACATAAGAATTCTGGTATGGATTAATAAGACCACTCATAGAACAAAATCATGAACACATGTAAATCAAGTATTAAAACAAAACAACTCATTTGATCATAATCTTTTCAAAGCAGTAATTTCTGTATTAAAGATACAAGTAAATACATGCCTTACAGTTCATAACACCAGTTTGATCTCCATCTATGATTCCAACTCAGCCCCTGGCTGGAACCCCCCTCTGCCTTCTAGAAGGTTACAGTATGCATTATATAGATGGTGAGGTTGAAATCCTCCCTAGGAGGTCGAATTCCCTCCCAAATCCCAAAGATAAGAATCAATTCCAAACAATTTCTGAAACTGCCCGCCACAAAAATTGGGCCAGACTACTGAAAATTGGGGCTCAGAGATGGATTCGTTTCTCCAAATATGTGACACCTGTGTGTAAACCGAAAGAGTTTATTGTAGATTGGTTTTTTTCGAGTAAAAGCCTCTCTCAGATCTTTGAGATTCGTTTTCATTTTCCTGAGATCCGCATTTCAAAAACATGTGTCAAACAGGGAAATTCTGAGATCCGAAAATTAGGGCTCAGAGATGGATTCGATTATCCCAATATGTGACACTTGTAGGAAAATGAAAGAGTTTATTATAGATGAAGATGCTACTAAGATAAAACTTTTTCAGTTTGTCAAAATCCCTCTCCAGCCGTTCATAACCAACTCTGCAATAATATGACTCAGACTGGACTTTACACAGTAAAAAAAAAAGGCTGAAATGGTGAGAGTGGATCTTCCAATCCTTGATACCCGTGTAAAAAGTGAGATAGGTTTTTGTAGTTTGATATCGTAGGAATAAAAACCTCCTCTAATTCACCCAAATTCATCTCTTATTGGCCACAATCTATTCTGAAAAAAGATGACAAAACAAAATATTTCTAGAAAATATGCTTTCATAGATTCTTCAAATAACATGTTTTGAATAAATTGCTTTTGTTATAAGATTTGTCCTTGGCGCTCTTCAAAACTTCTCCACCGTGTGCTTGGACATCCTTTCTTGCGCGCTCTTGGATGATGTGAGTTTCCTGCTAACCTGAATGCTTGTAAAATATTCCATAAAATGAAATCTATACCAAGACGGTCGATTGTATATGGTTAGCCAAAAACCAAAAACCAAGGTCCATAATTCGTGATGATATTGATTTGCTGCATGTACATTTTGATATGAGCGATTACATTCTTGGCTTGACACAACCTTCCTTTAGGGTTGGTGTCTCTCCTTTAATGAAACAATATATCAGTTCAACAACTTTCAACAAACCCTGCCAAATGTCTAATGTAAGAATCGAAACTGGCAGCATCATTATTTTTCACATTTTTGAATATGTTGCCAGCATATAACCCAAAGTCAGACTATGATAGCATTTAGGCATGATATTATTAGATTTTGTATTGTTTCAACAAAGAATTAAACACTTTGAATAATCGAATAAAAATGAGCCTTATTTTGATTTAATAAATGATATAATGATAAAACAAGTAGGAGCCAGGGTAAAGTTTATACAAAGAAAATCAAAATTCAAAGACAAGCTGTGGTAGAATTATGTGAAAATCAAAATTTTAAGGTAAATCTAGTTTACAACCCTTGAGATAACATCTGGCTTCGATTGGGGATAAAGCTCTCCTTGTGAGGCTTTGAGAACACTTTGACCATGTGCCTTCATCCTTTGCTGCAAGCTGTAACAATGCTCTGCTTACCATTCACTGAAAGCTGAAAATACTAGTCTCTTTATTGGGCTGGAGTTGTGACCTTGTTTCAAACCTATCAACTGTACCCTGCTCGTCCAAAATACCAAATAACAACTGTATAATGCAAACTAAAAATTGCTCCATTGGGCTGGAGTCTACTGATCTACTGCAAGCCAACATATAGAAAACAAATATGCTGAAAAAATTGTACACCACTACAACTGAAAATATGAAAGATGAAAGAAAATGGATGCTCTTGAGATGAGATTAATTATCCACATTATCTATACTAACCAAATCTGCAACCAAGTAAAGTAAAATCATACTTCCAGTGAAGCCATACAAGTCTCTGAATAATTGATGAAACTCTTGATCTCTGTATTAGGAAGATGAAGACTGGAACAAAAATCAACCCCTGCTTGTAAGTTTGATTTTCATACTTATCATAAAAGAGTACTGAAACCTTGAATCCATGAATTCCTCCATATAGTCGGCTACTAGGCCATAGAAATCATAATAACCTTGAAGATATTCTAACATCTGATTATTATGATTAAACAATCCATGCATGCAATTTTTGCCATACCACTGTTTTAGTTTTGAACCATCAAATTTGTCTTTATTCTAAGAACACTTTTCAATCTTGATATCAAAAGACAATTGAAATGAGTTTTGAAAAGACAGGCTCTGTATTTTGACCTCTAAAGCTTCAATCTCTTTCTCAGTATACTTGACAAATTCTTCTAAAACGATGACTTTAGATTCTGAGTTACATGAGCTTGACTTTAAATAAGAAGACAAAAGGGAAGAAAAATTCTCATCTACTTCCTCATCGGTGCCCATATTATTTAATTCTCTGAAATTTTGAAAGGAAAAAGATTTTGTCCTAAACTTTGTCTTCTCCATCCATGTCTTTAGAAAGACAATCCAAAAATCTGTTAATGATCTAATTGACCCAACAAACAAATCTTCAACCCAACTTTTACATTTTCCTTGTAATGAATCATAGAATAGTTTAGTGAAGACATCTTTATGTTGAACTTTGAGTAACTCTGTAAATTCACGGAAATTAGATATGTGTTTCAAAGCTAAACTTAAATATTATCCATTAAATTTAGGACCATTTTTCAACAAATATTCATTTGAAGGAAGAAGATACGAAAAACCAGGAAGTTCTGTAAAATCTAGACATGCATACCTTGAAACAATAGAAGCAACATTTGAAATCCTCATTAGTCCAATGAAATCGTCAGTGAAGCTTTGAAATATGGATCTATAGAAGTTGGAGTCATCAGGTGAATAATTTGCAGCCAATATTCATATGCCTATTACTTGTTCAACTTCAAGCAATAGATCTCTTCAAGGAGATGGCACTTCAACTTTCAATTGACCAATAAAGATTCTACTAGTGAGAGGTATATAAGGTGAGGACAAAGATTTCAATGAATCAAAGGATTCAGAAGTGAAAGCTTCTTCTTGTATTTGTTTGTGTTTAGATATCAAATGATTTGAATAAACTCTAAAATCATTAACTTGAGTAGGATTAAATCTTCAAATTCAGGAATAAACACAGATAAATATGGTTTTCTTTCTTCTTGAGTATTTAACAAATTAGAAGAGGAAAAATCTTGGTTTGTATTAACTGGTATGGCTATAGCTAAAGAATGATGAGGGTTACTGGATGATGGGAAATCAGGCTTTGTTCTGGCTTCTCTTCTAATCTGTTCTTGATCAGAAATCCCTAAGTGCAAAGGAGATGAAGGATTTCCTCTAGGTCCTATCTGTCTTGAAGCCACTGTAACTTTCTGTAGGTAACTGATGTAGTTTACAAATAAATGTTATTGATCTTGTTCACCTTCCAAAATCATATATAAAAATATGAACTACCCAGGGAATATGTACTTCCATTTCTCTGTCCCCGGCAACGGCGTCAAAAGATGTTATTACTAAAGTTGAACCTAGACTATTAAAGTTCAAGCTTAGAGAAATCTTAATGATAAATAAAAGAAGACTGAGAATAAAGTTTATTGACATCGAAGGTAGGTAATCAAAAAACATGGAAATCAATGAAACATATAATTCATTAAACTACAAAACATATAATTAGATGTAAAATCTAATTACAGAAAATTCCACAAGTATGAATTCATGAAAGAAACAAACAGGTTCTACAACAAAGTTTAAAGGTAATTACATATGAAACATAAGAATTATGGTATGGATTAATAAGACCACTCACATAACAAAATCATGAACACATGTAAATCAATTATTAAATAAAAACAGGCTCATTTGACCATAATCATTTCAAAGCAGTAATTTTTGTATTAAAGATACAAGTAAATACATGCCTTACAGCTCATAACACCAATTTGATCTCCATATATGATTCTAACTCAGCCCCTGGATGGAACCCTCCTCTGCCTTCCATAATGTTACAATATGCATTATATAGATGGCGAGGTCGAAATCCTCCCTAGGAGATCGAATTCCCTCCCAAATCCCAAAGATAAGAATCAATTACAAACGATTTCTGAAACTGCCTGCCACAAAAATTGGGGCAGACTACTGAAAACTTGGGCTCAAAGATGGATTCGTTTATCCAAATATGTGACACCTATGTGTAAACCTAAAGAGGTTATTGTATATTGGTTTGTTTTGAGCAAAAACCTCAATTCTTTGAGATTCGTTTTCATTTGCCGAGATCTGCATTTCAAAAACATGTGTCAAACAAGGAAATTTTGAGATCCGAAAATTATTGCTCAGAGATGGATTTGATTCTCCAAATATGTGTCACTTGTAGGAAACATTAAAGAGTTTATTATAAATGAAGATGTTACTAAGATAAACCTTTTTCAGTTTGTCAAAATTCCCCTCCAGTTGTTCATAACCAACTCTGCAATAATATGACTTAGACTGGACTTTGCGCAGTAAAAAAAATAGGCTGAAATGGCGAGAGTGGATCTTCCAATCCTTGTTACCTGTGTAAAAAGTGAGATAGGTTGTTCTAGTTTGATATATTAGGAATAAAAAAATCATCTAGTTCACCCAAATTCATCTCTTATTGGCCACAATCTGTTCTGAAAAAAATGATATTTCTAGAAAATATGCCTTCATAGATTCTCCAAGTAACATGTTTTGAATAAATTACTTTTGTTATAAAATTTGTCCTTGGCGCTCTTCAAAACTTCTCCCCTGTGTGCTTGGACATCCTTTATTGGGCGCTCTTGGTTGATGTGAGTTTCCTTCTAACCTGAATGCATGTAAAATATTCCATAAAATGCAAGCTATACCAAGAAGGTCGATTGTATATGGTTAGTCGAAAACCAAAAACCAAGGTCCATAATTCGTGATGATATCGATCTGCTGCATGTACATTTTGATATGAGCAATTACATTCTTGGCTTGACACAACCTTTAGGGTTGGTGTCTCTCCTTTAATGAAACAATATATCAATTCAATAGCTTTCAACAAACCCTGCCAAATGTCTAATGCAGGAATCGAAACTGGCAGCATCATTATTTTTCACATTTTTGAATATGCTACGAGCATATAACCCAAAGTCGGACTATGATAGCATTTAGGAATGATATTATTATATTTTTATTGTTTCAACAAAGAATTAAACACTTTGAATGATTGAATAAAAATGAGCCTTATTTTGATTTAATAAATGATATAATGATAAAACAAGTAGGAGCTAGGGTAAAGTTTATACAAGGAAAATCAAAATTCAAAGACAAGATGTGGTAGAATTATGTGAAAATCAAAATTCTAAGGTAAATCTTGTTTACAACCCTAGAGATAACAGGTTCCATACCATCAACAAGCTTAGTGCAACCATTGCTAGAATTTTGGAACCATCAACAAGCTCAATGCAACCATTGCTAGAATTTTGGAGTCCAAGATCTTTGTACCCAATTCACGTTTCTACATCTAGTTCTTCGATGTAAATAAATTATTCCATTCAAATGTGACATGGATTCCTGGGCATTGGGTGAAATGGATGAAATCTTAGCTCTGCTCAAACTCGCTTCAACAGGTAAAACAAAGTCCTTCTTGCTCACAATTTCCGAGTTCCCAAGCCATGAAGAGGTGATCCAACTATGTATATGGGGGTTTCTTAGTACCCTACCAATGCCAAATATAGACCAGGAGATGGGATATATTGGCCTTGACCTAAACCTTTACTTGAAACTCTGTTGGTGTTATCTTAGTATCTACTATTGTGGGAAGCAATTATGTTTGGAATCGAACCATTTAGTGGTTTTCGCTGGGTTTTCCTATAATTGGATCTTATTTACTTTATTGACTAGTTCAAGCCATCACCCGTCGTCTCTCGAGACCAATACCCAGTATCTGAGCAAGCAACATTTAAGTAAGGAGAATAGGCGGTTTCACAGCCTTCAGTAGCACGAGAACATATCAATTTCTATTTTTGCCTCATCTTTAGGGGAAACTGTTTACCCTTTAAATACTTGAACTAAAATTACATGGCCATCGACAAGATAAAATACAAACTCTTTTATCTTGCTAGAAGCATCAGGGCAGTCTCTTTACATTTTAATAGCTAAAATAGCTCCATTAGACTTCTATTTCATTTTTATTTATTTATTTATTATACTTCTATTAAATTTTTATTTATTTATTATTATTAGTATTATTAATTTTTACTATTAGTTTATTATGACGTTCAATCAGGTAGATTATGATAAAATTATGAATTTATCATACTTAACACCGCCCCCTTTTTTTCATATTTTTTTTTTTGGGTTTTGCAGGTAAAGCCTGGTCATACTTTTAAAGGTAAGACAGGGCATAAATTCGTAGATATATGTTTCTAGTATATATATAATTTTCTGTTTAAGCTTAATTTTGTTTCTTGAGTCTTGGGATTTTCATTTTGTAATAAGCTCTCTGGCTCCGAATTTGGAACCATGGCTTTGATACCATGTGTAGGAGCCTAATCGGGTAAGTAATAGGGAATATAACCTTAAAAGTTTTGTTTTATCAATTGGTTCTAAGAATCTAACCTTAGAAGTTTTGTTTTATCAATTGGTTCTAAGTTAACTTGCTAACTGGTTTGATTATGTTCATCTAATCTTTTGATGTAGGTATAGAACAATTGAAATTTTGGTCCAATCATAACATAACATATTAATTAATTTTGGTACAATCAAATTGACAACATAACATATTCATTGAGTCATGTTCAAACAGTTCTTCTTTTATTTATAATATTTGAAACAATAATTTAAAATACATGTAGATTTAGCAATTTGTCCCTTCAAGCTCCATGGACATGCAACCTGCAAGTTCCCCTTTAACAAAAATCTCAGCCGGCCAAACCAATCTTCCACCCTGCTAACCAGGAAAGTCTCTCTGACTTCCTAGCTCCAAGAATTCAGTTTTTGGACCCTCGAGCCCAAAACTTGAGTACATTCCAACCAGTCGATAAAATCCCCTTTCCTTTGAAAATCCAACAAAGTCTTCCTCAATTCTCTTATCCTCGTCCAAATCCCCCAAAAATTCCACATATGCCCTCTATATCCTACTCCTCACCGCCTCTTCCTCTTTGAGACCTTCTCCCTTATCCCCACATTCAATGTCCCAACTTCATTTCATAAAATAAACTAGCAATTTCCCCAAAAAGGTGCAGTAATACGTCGATAGGTTGTTGTCAGAGAGTGAAATTGTTGAAAAGGGGAAACTAAAATCGAATTGGTGTTTTGAGAAAAATACCCCCCAAAAGTGTATGGACTAAATATTTTCCATGGTGTAGACTTGGCCTTCTACGGTGAGTACCATCACAAATGACCTACCAATTTTGCAGGGAATGCCAAGGAAGAATCAACTTAAAAAATTCCTTTCAGAGTATCACAAATAGGCAATTGAATATTAAACATAGGAGAAGTTAGCAACACATTGAATGCGGTTAGCATTTTCATAACACTTCTATCACTCAAAACAGATAATGATTTGATAAAATGCTTGTTGTTTTTTGACTTGTTGGTCATCAAGGAATGATAACATCCAATCAACAAATTGATTCAATACTTTTCAATGTGCTGCATATTTTCCCAACAATTAAGAAATAAATTAGCTCATGCTTTACAGGTCTTGTAATGCTTTACCTCTTATTCTCCCTATGAAGATGAAGCAAATTATACTTGCTTATGAAGAGTTATGAAGACTATATGAAGATGTATTAAAAAAATTCCATGTAGGAGAATATTATCTTGATGTAAGACCATGGCTTATGAAACACTTTTAATAGATGGGATTGACATAATGTTGGGGACAAACAATTTTTCTCTCTTGAAAAATGAAGCAAGCTTTAAATGGTTACTCATTTCTAGAAAACAAGTAAACAATGAGTTAGGTATGTTACTGCTCTCACTTTCTTGGATAAATTTCTCCATCGATGGTTTTATTGTTGTAAAAAACATATTTCATAAATTTGTACCATAATCACTTGAATCATACTTACTCAACACAATGTAAACAACCTTAAATAAGCTTAAGACACAACAAGATCAAGTCTTTCATTCCACCAAGAAATAATGGTAGGATCCTATATGATTCATAGTGGCACTTTCTAATGTGAACCCCTTGGAAACCAACATGGATGATGCTGATATAGTCTCAACAACATTGTAGCAAGTCCTTTTCAAAATTGAATAAAACACATTTTTTTTAGATGTGTATATTCATTTTATCTCTCTTTTTACATTTTCAAACATTAATGATATATAGAGATAAAAAATTTGTTTAATTTTGTGGATAACATGTCCAAATACCAAACAAAATAGGCACACATCCAATATTTCCAGTTGTGGATGCCTTTATTTCTCTTCTTTGCATCTATCAATCACATTGTAATCCATGTTCTTATCCATGTGCTTTATTTTTGTTTGCACTCTATATTATGCATCATTGAACACTCATAAATAGTGTGGTTTATAGCTAGATATTTTTTTAATTCATTTTTTGTCCAAATTCAAAATATTATCAAATATTAAAAAAAAATTATTGGAATTGCAAATATTAGTAGAGATTGCAAAATCGACTGCAATAGGCATATTTTAGAGGCTAAATCCAATTATGATTTTAAGAAATAAAAAATTCAAATTATTATCAAATATAAAAAGAAAATAATTGGAATTGCAAATATTAGTAGAGATTGCAAAATCCAATGCAATAGTCATATTTTAGAGGATATTAAATCCAATTATGATTTTAAGAAATAAAAATTACAATTTAACAAAAATTATATAACCAACCTCAAGTGATCGGAACCTAAAACAATCCAAAGCATATAAAGTTTAAGCTACTCCATGTGACTTATCATTAAAAAGAATAACACAAATGACAAACTTTCATTTATAAAAACACTATACTTCGATGCTTGTGTCAAAGAAACACACAGAAATTATCATTGGGAAGTGAAACATACATATTAGGGTTTCATTGCCTTTTCAAGGATTTCATGTAAAGCTTGAATCCTTAAATGGAATGAATTTTTTCCACTATCAATGTAATGCATATCAATCATATGAAGAATAAGTACAAGGCAAGAAAAACGATCATTAATATCTAGCTTAGAAATATTTTCCATATCTAGCCTAAAAATAGTTTCTTAATAATTTGGAAATATAAATTGATAAAAATATATATTTTAAGGTGTATGTAGGCATTGATTAAACATTATACACGAGAAGAGGATTAGAGGAGAAAAGAGGTTTAGATGAAATGTTCTTAGAAAATAGCGTGTTCTACTAATTCAATTATTTACTTCATGAAATCATGTGATATAAATCTATACATGCATACATACATTCACATGTATATAAAAAAAAGAATATATTTTAATTAAGAAATTAAATTGAATATATATTTACTTACTACTTGTGTGTACTATCTTAGCTAAATCATTCTCTTGCTAATAATTGGTTAAGTGCTTAATCCTTAAAAAGAAAAAGAAACAAAAAGAGGTTAACCAATGCAATATATTTTTTTCAACATGTTCCCTTGTGCCAGACCATCTGATTTAATCCAATAAATACTATATCTTAGGGGTTTAGTTTAAGAAAACATGTTAATCAATCCAATAGATATTATATCGTAGTGTTTCAGTTATCAAGCATATGCAATAAATATACCTGCTATAACAAAGTAGGTCAAGAAGATAAACTCTGTGTTTAAGCTTAATACTTGAGACATCTTGACTCATTTCCATGACAGTGAGAGTGCCTTTGAAAGCATTGGTAAAGGTGTACATCCCTTGGACCCAAACCATGAGATCAAAGAATCTTACTTATTTAAAGAATCCATTCTTGTTGTAGCCGCAACACTATGTGAACACTATTAAGATATAACAATCACTCGCTTAAACACATCCATGAGCATAAGGTCAAAAAAATCTAGGTTGTTGATGGCCATTACGACCACTATGTCAAATTCAACTAATAATAGAAGCTTCAACCATTATGTTTTGAGTTGTAGACCTAGCAACCATGAACATGGCTCATGTGAGATGAAGATAGTGGAATCTCAAGGAAACAAAGGTGCTCATTATGAATGTCAAAGTGATACATACTTAGCCCCTCAATAACCTTGGGTTACAAATATGATTCTCAATTCTCGCAAGTGAGGTTTACTTTTGAGACTTGGGAGATTTATCATAACATAAAAAAATTGATACACAGACTCTCGAGAAAATTATAAATATATGTAAATATTAATGAGTCGAATTTGTGGATAAAGTAAAATTTGAAAAAAATGTACATTTAAATTGTAATTTGATCAAGTTGAATTCAGATAATGACCACCATCAATATCAGAGTGAAAACAATCCATTAAATATTTTTATTCTATTTTCTACATTCATTATTTTCCAGAGTGAAATATAATCTATTAAATCTTTTTATTCTATATTCTGCATTCATTATTTTCTATATTTTTTTTTAAAGTAGTGTGTAGTTATGTGAATTAAGAATTTCTTCTTAGTAGTACAGCTTGTAACAAAGCATGTCAAACCCATTGAGAACCTGCATTACATCCATTTCAAATTCATTTTACTTAAAGTAATTTACTAAGTAAAGAAAGGGGAAATGTTACAAAAGTAAAGGCATTTCAGCCAAGAGGGCAGATTTCCCTCTATTGCTTACTATAAATTATGTGTAGTGTGTGTTTGATCACAAACTTTATTTTGTTATTTTATTACCCAAAAAAATGTAAAATAATATTGAAAGAAAAAAAAAATTAAAATAGATTTCATGAATTGAAAATAAATATTAAAATTATACATATGAGTTTGTACTATTGAATAAGACTTTTTTTCCCTTCCACTTTATATTGCACATTTTTTTAGGCAAGTGCTAATTTATATTTATGTAGAGTATTATATGAAGTCTTAAATATTTATGTAGAGTATTATATGAAGTCTTATATGCATTTTGTAGTATCAATTATGGAGTGTTTCATTGGATGTTTTTTAATTATTTTTCATAAGATGAAAGGTTGGTTGATATTTAATTTTTAATTTTTGTTGATTTTATATCGAAGTAGTTAATAAAATGTCTATTCGGCTCTAAACAATTAGAAATTTCAATCCTTACACAAGATTATGATTATATATGTTATTAAATATTTTTGGAGTTCAACAATAAGGGCATTCGCCAATCTCCATATGAGTTTGCACTGCAGATATGAGTATCTTTGTCCAAAATCATTTAAAACTTACAGTTAAACTCATGGACAAAGACTATAGCTAACTACACTTCACAAATAACCAATAAGAAAAATATACTTAATAAGAGTCTTCATTGCTTTTTGGAAGATCCAACCATATTATCACAAAACTGATTTGGGTCTTTTTAGTAAAAAATATCCTCAATTCTTTCTTGTTTTCTCCTTTTTTTATGTTAATTACCATGACTCTCTTGCATCCTACTATTTATAGGACCAACCTATAAGTTGATCATAATCCGCATAATATCTAAAGTCTTCTTTAGTCTACACATTAAGAAGCTTTCTTATTCATCTTAATCTAACACTACTTTGATGATTGGAGACTACAAGATTCTAGTTTCATGCTTGTGGGCCTTTTGGGAATTACTTGTAAATGTTTTTTTCTGGTAATTTTTCTTGCAAAGTAATATGGGATTGCAGTTAACTTTTTCTTGTGGGTTAATTTTTCTCATTTGACAATTTGTGTGATGGCATTGTTTAAGAAATGGGTTTGTTTCTCATTGTTTTGTTTTGTTTTTTGTTGTTAATTTTGGCCTAGCCGACCTTCATTTCCTTAGCATTTTCTTCTGAGCTTTCACAAAGTTTTAAGGAGCATTTACATTGATGGTTTGACCTGTTGTTCTCTTTGTGTCTCTTTGAGATAATCCTAAGTACAGGTGCCAATCTATCTATTTATTTATGAGAGAACCCTTTTCCTACCACTTCTGCCAATCCCAAGTGAAAGGATACTTAATCATGTTTATTTATGAGAGAACCCTTGTCCTACCACCTCTAGAAATCCTAACTAAATGATACTTAATCATGTTCATTTGATTTTGGAGAGTAACCCAAATAGTCATTTTGTCATTTCAAGGTTCAGTTCCAATGGTAAATTATGTGTTTTTTAAGTTTTTCTTTAGGCCTAAAACCGAATGATCAATTAATCCCTTTCAACATATAGTACTAAATCTTAGTTATTGTTCATTTTGTGCAGTTCTAGAAGCCAAAGAGGAAGATAAAAAGTACAGGTAAAGCGAGCCCATTTTCCTTTTACGGTTGACATATTTTTTTAATCTTCCTTTGCTTGTTTTTTGGTGTCTCAAAGGTTAGAGAGTAGAGATTTTGGATGCTTATGCTCAATAAATTGTTTTTTTTTTCGGGAAGGAAGAGAGTTTTCTTATACCATTTATAATGGTTTAAAAATATTTCATTGAATTGACTAATATTCATGAACAATGGTTTAAAAAAATTATATTTATAATGATTAATTTTGCAAAATCCACATATATAAGAAGGTATTGAATTAATTATACATTAAAAATATCATTTTTATATCAAAATTGAAAAATAAAATGTTGATAACAATTTCTTTTATTTAGTATATATTTTTTGAAAATGAAATTATATTAATTAAATTTTAGCATAAGAAAATTTAATATTGATAACAATTTATTTTATTTAATATATTTTTTTGAAAATAAAATTAGATTAATTAAATTTTAACATTAGAAAAATTGATTTACACAGGTTTTTATATAAATATAGACAATATGAATGTTGAGGAAATAACATTTTATTTTCAAATTACAATTTAAAAAACTCAATTTTGATTCAAGTATAAAAAGTTTTAAAAATAAACATCATATCTTTATGTGATATCTGAATTTCTTACACTCAAATTTTTTTTTTCCCAAAGAAAAAATTCGTAAATATATTATTCACTTTCAGTAGATGGTCCAATAGGTCCATTGTACAAAATATACAACTATGCAGTTGTCAAAATACATCGATATTTGCCTCACGAGGAGCACACAATATCATAAACATGTCCAAAAAGCTGATCCAACTGTTTAAAGTTGTTATTACATAAGGAAATACCTCAAAAAGAGCATTACTGTTCATCAATAATCATCAAGTCTGATCATAGCAGACTTTTTTTCATCATTCCTGATAAATCAGGTCAGATCTATGAAAAAAATATAGAATGTGATCACAAGCAATATAACCCAGAGCATATCTAGCTGGCTATAATGGTCTCAACAAGCAAAGTACTGTAATGTATGCTGGAAAAAAACACAGCAGCAAAAAAGTTGGCCTTCCATGCCATCCAATGAAGTATTTTCATATCCATTTCATCAATATATAAGAGGCCAAACAGCCCACAGGTCATGCTCTCAGAAATATGCTTGAAAATCACCAAAGATGAAGCATAAATCAGCCATAGCATCATATATCCAGAGTAAATCCATAAATCCAGAAATTATAATCCATCATATAATCCATCAAATAATCCAGAAATGCCCATGCATTAAACCTCCAAACCAGCATGTAGATCATAAAAGAACAAAAGGCATGAAGCCATAATCAAGAAACAGACATACACCTGCAGATGAAACACTCACATAACCTTTTTAGAAAACCTGAAAAGTTTCCACCAATGATGTACCTCTCTGTTCACAAATATTCCAAGATCCTTCAAGAATGCTGCCACCTGCTTTAGCCAAAGTATCTGCATTGAAATTTCGTTCCCTATAAATGTGTTTGAAAGACACATAATCCAGGCTATCAGCTAAACAATGAACATCTTGAATAATCATGGCTAATTCAGTATTTAGTAATCTATACTTACCAGATGCCCAGTTTATGACTAACTGAGAATCCCCAAATACTTGAATTTTATCCAAGTTATGCTGCCTAGTCAGCCTAAGAAGAAGCTTAAGTGCACATAATTCTGCATAATTATTAGTACCCAAGCCTAATCCTGCTTTGAAAGAAACATAATGGATATCAGATATGAACAGTATACCACCAGCCCCACAGATCATTGGGTCCCCAGCTGCAGATCCATCAAAGTATCCCCATGCAAACGATTGATCAATGATTTCCACAAAAATAGATCTGATAGAAACCACAGATAAAGTCTGTGGTAAATTCTTTATCATACCCAAACTGAAGCTTGATACTTGTGCAGGAGTAGTGACAAGGTCCTCAAATCAAAACCTATTTCTTGCTTTCCAAATAAACCAGAGTACAATAATAGGTAAAGATTTGAAAGGAACCACATCTGGAATAAAGCACCAGTTTTTAAAACAATCGGACAGGGAATCTCCATACCATAAATTATTAAGTTTCAAATGAACCTCAATAATTGACCAAACTGATTGAGTAAAAGGGCACTCCACAACTATATGAAAATTGGATTCACAGCTCTGTTTGCATAAAAAACACCTTCCAGGACTTTCTCTACCCCTAGAGCAGAGAACATCCCAGGTCAATGCTTTACCAGAGAGAAGAAACCAACTAAAATTTTTTGTTTTTAGTGGACACTTCATCTTCCAGAGGACCTTCCACCACTAGATCGAATCCACTTCTCTGTTCATAAGCTCAGCATAACCCTCTTTAGGAGAATATTTGCCAGTTTTAGATAAGTTCCAGATAAGGCAATCGGCTATGGAAGAGAGTCTAACATGACTAGACTTGAGAATGGCTATATAACCATTCCAAGCAGCAATCTCAAGTGGATCAGTAAATCCAATAGAGTCTGCAGATAACCAAGATTGAGACATCAAACCAGACATACAAGGAATTCCAATATCAGAAATGAGGTGAAAACCAGCCAAATGTAATCTGTCTAGCATAGGAACTGGAAGAGAATGTCTCCATTTACATCCAGACCACGGATCTAAACCAATACGAACATCCCTGCCAGCTCCAATCTTCCCGACTAGAGAATTACCAATGAGATCAAAAGCCCAAAGAACAGCTTTCCAGCAAATAGAAATGTTCTTTTTCTTTTTAGAAATAGATCTAATCCACTCCAGAATATTCATTGGGTAAATGTATTTCTGAAATGCAATCTTAACCCATAAACCCGAACCATGAATAATATTCCAGACATTTTTTGTTGCAAGTGCCTTAGCAAATAACACCGGAACTTTAAGACCCCATCCACCCAAAGATTTAGGCATAGAAAGTATCTTCCATGAAATCCAAGGTAAACCAGCAGAGTTTTGTTTACCAGCCCAAAGAAAAGTAAAACAAAGCTTTCTGATTTTGTCTATGACACCCATAGGAACCCAGAAATGCATCCAATAAACAGGTAAAGCCTCTAAAACAACTTTTATCAAAATCAGCTTTCCACCTTTGGACAACCAACGGAAACTCCAATTCTGTATCCTTTGTTCAACTTTAATAATCAGCCAATCCCAATCCTTAATAAGATATCTACAAGGTTTAAGATGAAACCCGAGATACTCCATGCCCTTTGCAATTCTGTCAACAAGAAAACTGAAGATATTCTGTAAAGTAATAACTTCAGATTCTTCCATACAGGAAAAATATAGGGATGATTTATTATCATTTATTTGCATCCCAGATGCCTTATAGAAATGCATTAAGATCTCATAAAGAGTGGAGAGAGATTGTTCAAAACCATCATTAACCATGACAATGTCATCCACAAAAAGAACATGAGTTAAAACTATATCATTACGAAAAGGTAAACCATGATAGGTCTCACAGAGTTTGGCGTGAAGAATAGCCCTCCCAAGACCATCTACCACAATAAGAAATAGAAGTGGTGCCAAGGGACACCCTTGTCTGAGTCCCCTACCAGATTTGAAAAAATTAGTAGCAACACCGTTGATGAGCACAGAAAAAGAAACAGAAGATAGACTGCTCATAACCCACACAATAAAATTTCCTGCGAATCCAAGTTTTGCAAGAATAACCCGAAGATATGTCCAATTGACTCGATCATAAGCTTTAGAGAGATCAATCTTAATCATGACAGCTTTTAAGGATTTGATATGCATAGAATGCATACCTTCCTGAATGACACCAACAACATCATGTATCTGCCTTCCTGGCAAAAATTCGAACTATTCCCTAGATATACATCTACCCAAAACCTTTCTGATTTTGATTGAGATAATCTTGCCAATAATTTTGTATACAAAATTACACAAAGATATAGGTCTAAAGTCCTCAAATGATGAAGGACTATCAACCTTAGGAATAAGGGAAAGAAAGGTAGAATTAAAAACACTTGGTATTTTGCCACTTGTCCGAGACACTTCAATGACTCTTAAAAGATCCTCGCCCAAAACCTCAAACAAGCATCTATACACCTCAACTGGAATACCATCGGGTCCGGGACTCTTATCATTTTTGCTAATGGATAAAATATGCTTGATATCTTTAATAGTTATAGCCTACATAAGCTCATCATTTTCATCCTCTGAAACAGAAGATGGGAAATAACCAGCACTTTGAACAATCTCTGGAAGATGGAGGTCAACTTCTTCTTTGAAAAGGCTTTCAAAATGCTGAATCCCAGCCTCAGCTATAGCCTCAGAACCTTCCTCAAGATTTCCAGAATCATCATAAAGTTTCCAAATAGAATTGCGACATTTCCTATGAGCAGCAAATTTGTGAAAGAAAGGAGTATTATCATCACCACAAATCAACCATAACGCCCTACTTTTCTGGCGAGCCTCCTTTTCCCGGAAAAGTAAAATAGAATTCTTGCGTGATTCAATCTCAATTAGTAATTCTTTATCAGCCAGAGATGTAAAGCCAATATGCCTATCATAAAATCTTTTCAACTCAAATTCAATGTCAACCAAATCTTTAATATTCTGAGCATTTTTATTTAGTGACCACTTAATAGAGATTGCTTTAATTCGTTTAAGATTCTCACTAAATTGAGCCGCAGGTGATAAGGCAGACTCAGCAGCGAAGGGCACCCAAGAATCTTTTAATGCATCAACCAAGTCATCATGATCCAACCATCCTGCATTAAACTTGAAAGGACTGTGGGCCTTAGGAGATAGAGAAGAAATTTGTAAAAAGACAGGTTGATGATCAAATACACCTCCACACCCAATCCACTATTTAAGAAGGAAATTACAATCTAGGAAATCAGCCGAAACTAATAGACGATCCAACCTTTTACAAATACCCTCATAACCAACTCTGCGATTACTCCAGGTAGGCATAGCCACCAGAGGATTAATGTCAACAATCCCCAAGCTTTCCAACAGAATATGAAAAAGTTAGTTAAAGGATCTACCTGAGCTTTGACCCCCTAAATTTCCGAAAGACTCAGGGAAAAATTAAGATCGCCCCCAAAAACTAAAAAAGGAGACAAGAAAACGTCCATCTTGACCAAATTAATCCAAAAAGATTCCCTGTCCAGATAGGGCGCATAAAGATTAATAAAGGAAATTTCCTTTTGTAAATCATATGAAAATAAAACAGCACATAAACCTGCTTTCATTACCCATGCATTATGAAAAAGAAAAGTACAAGACTTCTAGCCCAAAATAAGTCCTCCTGATCTGCCCATGGCATCCACCGAGATGAACTGCCAACCATGAATCAAATGTTCCAAATCTTGTACCAGAGCACACCCCTCAATCATAGTTTCTTGTAAGAAAATAACATCAGCTGAATTTTGTTCAATAAGTCTTATGACCACTAGTTTCTTGGGAAGACTAGCCAAACCCCTAACATTTAAGGTCAAAAGGATCATAAGGAAACCTTGTTAAGGGCTGATGCTCTAAGCGCCCCAACACAGCTTGTCACAGAATGTAAATCTTTAACATCCCCAATCTGAACCTTATCTACTTTCTAGAACCCTGGTTTATCCTTGATAGACCGGGAAGTCTCCTGAACTGATTTCGAGCACGAGCGAAGAAAATAGCCCTTGCTAGCAACATGAGAGGTCTTACAAGGAGAAATAAACCCCAGATCTTTTAGAGATGAGATTGAAGCTGAAGAGGATAGATTCTGGAAGTTACCAAAATCATCCAAAGAATTGAAAATGCTTAACGAAGTAAGGTTGGCTAATGGATCAAGATTGGCTAAAGGGTCAGGCTCAAAGGAAACAGATTGCACATCTAAAATTTCATTAACAGACGGTCCATCCTTTGCATCAGACTGATTTCCTCCAATGATTAATATTGGCTAATGGATCAGGCTCAAAAGAAACAGGCACATCCATATTTTCATTAACAGACGGTCCATCCTTAGCAATATACTAATTCCCTCCATTTTTTACTCTCCAAACTTTGGAAGAAGAAAGTTTATTAAAAGATAGAGAACACCCATTTGCCAAGTGTCCAAACCCATGACAACGGTAGCATCTAAAAGGAATACCCAGGTAATCCAGAGGCTGATGAAAATCACTATTACCCTTTTTAATGACCAGTTCAGCAGGTAATCCCAAATGATAGTCTAATAGGACAAGAACCCGACCCATGCAGCAAACCCCAGAAGTCAGATAAGTAAAATCAGTTTCCAAATGGGATCCCAAGGTATTACCAACAAGTATGAATAAATCAGAAGACCAAAATTCAAAGGGTAAGTTTGGAAGTTTGACCCAAATAGGAACTTTGTCATACCTTTCCTTCCTCGGATCAAATAAAGGAGACCAACGCTTAAGAAGAAGGCCATCTTTATCCCATCTCCAAACTCTTGCCAGAATCTTATCAGCATTAGCCACAGAAGAGAATTTAAAGGCTATCCATCCCCTTGGTAGCATAAAAATATCAGGACTAGTACTGATGCCATCAGTCCAAGCCTTATCAGCCCACCTACGCAAAGAATCAGCATTATAATTACGCCTTCCAAACCTCCCAACCAAAGTCAAAGCATTGGTGAGAACAATATCATTTAGAAGGATGTCTTCCCCCAGGGTCATTAAAACAGGACTAATCTTCTTGATGGGTTTCGGGTGCCTCTTTTTAGCCTTTGGATTCCCCTTGCTGAAAGAAGAAAGAGAATCATGCAATTGATCATTATCAGAATCCAACGATCTAATAGAAACATGATTTACATCTGGATTAGGAGTAAGTCTCAAATCTGCATTTAATCCTTCACTGACCACTTGATCCAACCCAACTGCCTTAAGACTGACCAATGAACAATTTCTCTTTTCGACTTGATAATCTGAACCTGAAGGATAGCAATCACTGGCACCCTTGCAATCGCTCTTCATATTACCCAAAGAGTCCGAATGGGACCCTAATCTCAAAGAGGAAAGTATGTTCCCAGCCAATAAACTACTCCCAAGGCTCACAGGGCCATGTCTAATGACCTGCGTATCCAAAGGATAAGTAATGGCTTTCGGGGCAGAATGGACATCCACAGGGAAACAAGGATCAGAACCGATTTCAACCACTTCAGAAACCTTTGATATAAACCCCTCCGGGACTGAATTAACAACTGGAAGACCATTCCCATAACCAACAGGCCCTACTACCAACGACTCAACAGATCCAGAGACCGAAGATACCAATTCCACAGCATTTTTCTCAAAAGATAGAGAGGATGGTTTAACAAATCCATCTCTCTTTAATCCCCCATCCAAGCATGAGGAAACCTGACACCCAATCTCCAAACAATCCTCCCGCAAAGGAGAATAAAGCACAGATAAGAGAGAATCCTCACCAAAACCCAACCGAGAACATGATAGATGTCCCACAGGAGAAGAAACAAAAGGACAAGCAGATAAAGGACTCGGCTTAGGCAAAGAAAAATCTATCTTGGAACGTCCATCCGAATCCAAACAATCCACTGCAAGCTTTAACCTATCCGAAACAGAATCAACTAAAGTTTCCAGACCTGGAGCGGACCCCAAGTCTCCCAGATTACACATAGAAGGCATATAGGACGCTGAAACTCTCTTCTCCACACCCAAATCCTGCTTGTAACAATGCAGGCATCCTGGCGGAGTACGAGCCAGAGATTTCATTGCACGAAGTGACATTGCTAACACAATTGATCAAGTCCCCCAACCCAGACCAAGAACCATCAAAACCCCACCTGGCCAAAGACCCCTGTAAAGTGCATTACAAATAGAGCGAAACAGGCCTTCACCAATCGACGATAGTAACTTAACCAACTGTCAAATCGAAGCACAGGCAAACATAAACTGAAATCACTAAAAGTCGACGAGGGTCGGCTAAACGGCCAAGAAAACAGACCAGAAGGTCAAAAAACGGCCAAGATGCTCCAAACGCACCTACACCATTACCTTAGTCACACATCTTGGACAAAATGGCAGCCTTATACCTACTATAAGAACCTGGTTGATAGATGAAGAGCATAGACCCCTGTAAGATTCTGAATGATTGGTTTAAGCTTAGATATAGAAATCAAAAGGCTAATAAACCCACCCGCATAGACCCCTGAAAGTGCGTCACAAAGAGAAAACCATGCCTTCACCACAGAGATTCAAGCATTAACCCATCACCCGAACATACTCCAAAAAACTCATACAATAAATCAATCTCATGCAAGGGCACTACACAGCAAGCACTACTGCAAGGGCATTACACAACAAGCACTACTGTCATGCAAAAACCAAGTCCATCGGACAAGAAACTCCAGAAAATGCCAAACCCGAAAAAAGTTGTACGAGCTTTAAACCCCGCTCCCAATAGCTAGAAAACTGATAATCATAGCTCGCTAGAAGGAGAAAACAAAAGAAAAGTATACGGAGGAAAATCTAAGCATACCTGTAGAAACGCTTGGAAACCACAATGCAGATGCAAACAAACCCACCGAATGCCGAAATCCTCCACCTATAGTAATGGACCAAAGTCTCCAGAGAAAAACGCAGTGAAACCACAAAGTAGGTTCAAACAACCTGCGAGAGCGGAGACGGCCTTCAAGAAAAACCTGCGCCTCAATCTACAAAAGACATTCGCCATAAAACAGGCACTGTCATAACTGCACGAAAATGGAGTAGAGAAACCAATGGCTTCAACCAATACCCTAGTGAGCGAAGGAAAACCAAAAAATCCTTCCAGAAACCCTCCAACAAGCTGAACCACTCCAAATATGCTAGCCAAAACAGCACAATAAAAGGACCACAGGCTTAAAAAAAAAACCTCACAATCACCTGTTCGCCTACCTCCAAAACGAAACAAGAAATCTCCAACCAAAACAGGAACAACGAATGCCGAAAACCACTACAATAAATCCTACGCCTCGATAAAGTAAAACTCTATTGCCAGAAAAACCACAGGCCCTAACCAACAAGCGGATGGATATGGAGCTAGAGAAGCCGAAGGCATAACCCAAAACCGCTGAAGAGCTGAAAAATCGCCAGCAACAGAGGACAAGAAATCGCCTGCAGAAGGGTTCACAGCATTCCAAAACAAGCAGCGCCCTCGTCGCAGCAAAAAATAAACCAAAACATAAACTCGCTCACCACATAAACCATGCAATTACTACAGCGAAAAACGTGGCAGAAAGACAGCTCCAATGATATAAAGTGTCGACAGTACAATAAAGAGCAGCAATAAACCAACTGTCATACCGTAGCACGAACAATTAAAACACTGAGTTCACCAGTGTCGAGGAGGGCCAACTCAACGGCCAAGATTACATACCAGATGATCGATAAACGACCAAGAAACTCCATTAAACCTTCACCTTCGCCAATACCCTAAACACACTTCTTGGAGCCTCTCTTAGCATTGTCTCTACACTCAACTTACTTCCACCAGCTTCTTCGAATTTGTTGGGAGTGGGAGGTATATGCAATTCATTTTCTTTCGAGTTGTCTAACTAGGGGACGATTTTTCTCCTGTTTTTTGCTGGTTTTTACCCGTTTTTTGTTATAATTTTTGACGGAATTTTCAAAATATGCAATAATAGTGCTAGATCTTATAGAGTGTGGATGCTTATTAGGGGTTTTCGTGTCACGTGATTTCATTTCTACACTTAAAATTTCCCAACAAACAAAAAAATTTACAAGATTTTGTAAATTAAATTCACCGGATTCCGACTGAAAATCAGCTAGAAAGTCAAAAACGTCCCAGTTAGACTAGTTCATTTTCTTTTAAAGATTTCTAGAACATATTTATCGTGTGTTATGAAAGACCATTATAAATGCTTGTTTCTTTCTACTTATTATTATTAAATAACTTATTCGTTAGTGTATGATACTTTTAATCAATCCCATAAGATTCAGAAGTCAACACAAACAAAACGTGATATTATGGGCTCTCGGAACTTTGAAAGATGAGCATAAGCATTATTTGGATGGTTGACTAAGATTATTTGTCGACCTAAAACTCACTCAAGAAGCTCTCAGTATGCAAAATTGAATTCTACACTTTTTTTTTCGTTTCTTGATCTGGGCACCATTCCCTCTTTCTGATGGGAGTTTTTACGTCGCCTTAACGTCATTGAAAACTTCAGGACATTTGTTTGGAGATGAAAAATCGATTGTAAAGTTGGTCTCTTGGTGTGTTCTGTTATTGAAATTAAATAGATTACGTAAACAACACAAATCTTGATGATTTTATCTATGTTAAGACCAAGGGTTTAAACTTGTTTTTTTAAATATTTGATTTGTGTGGCGGAAATAACTTGTGTTTTTTTATAAGTCTATTTCCAGGATGCTGAGTAGGGCTCAAGGACTTATGTGGGAAGAGCCAAATATGAATGCAAGCTGTAGACATAGTGACCACATCGAACCCAAGCTTCAAGCGCACGCAACGATGTGGCAAAATTCTATTGGAATGTGTTACAGGACTCGTGGCCTCATTGATTCTGACGACGCATATGGGAACAATGCTTGTCAATTTCTCGTTATTTCCAAGATACCCTCCAAGTTTATAGCAACGTCAGGGAAAGATAGTAGCAATTGTGCACATTTGCTGGAAAGGTTATCAACTCAGAAATTGGTAATTGTCTCAAGGATATGAAAACAAACTTTGCATTCATTTGCCATGCAATTTAATACCCTCCAGATCACGAAGAAGCAAGAGCTACAAAGGCTTTGCTAGTCTTTTGTCCAAAATGTACTAAGAAACTTTAATATTTATTAAATAGTACATTACGGTGCAAAAAAACTATTTCAGTGCACCCACCAGGCCAACACGATCTGCTGCTATTTTTTCATATTTTGCCAAGTCTACCAGATCCATAGTGCCCTTCGTGTGGGAGAAGAAGGATGAATTCAGAGGGCTTCTTGTCTACTGCCGACGAGCTTTTTTGTAATGGACAGATTCGACAGCTGTGTCTCCCACCTCAACTTCAGCAGACTGCGAAGGCCTCGGTGGGTATCGATTGCAATGACGACAATAAGAGGAGCTTCATGTGGTTTAATGCTTCCTCAAATTCGCAGTCGCCGCGTTCTCCACGATCACCTCGATCGCCTATCAAGGAGGCGCAGAGTATTCACAATGAGGCTTTTGCGGGATTTACAAAGGGAAATGGTAGCGGGGAGTGATTTTGATCCATTTATGGTGATCATCAGCGAGGCGAGGAAGGAACAATGGGGGCGAGAGGGCTCCATATAGTACCCAAGGCGCACCAGATCGCTGTCGCCACTGCCGCTAAGGATTTGGTATTGAACTAACTCTTTCGTCCATGTAATAGTTGAAATTTATTGTAATTAATATGCATTAACCAAGTTAATAGTAATTTCATTAAAACTAATCAACATTATTAACATTTGTTAATCAGTTATTTATCATCTCATTATCCATAATTAACCTTATTAATACACAGTTTATATTAATAGATCACTTAATAATAATATAATTAATGTTATTCACCATTATTATTGATAAGCCGAGATCTTGAATCAATTAAGATCATCATATTTATTAATCATTTAGTGATCAAGCACTTCAATCGATAATTAAGCTAACCACAATTGCTTATTATCATTATTAATCATTATTAACATTATCGACCATAATTAATAACTATGATCATAATTAATTAACAGTTAATTTGGCATAACTGTATTGTTTCATAACTAAGATAGATAATAGTATTTATAATATAATCATTCACAACCTTATGCATCCAAGTTATTTTGATAGTGCATTTTTTAGACAATGCATACAATCATATGTAGACGATCTATGTAGGCCTAGCTAATGCTTACATACACCATGTAGGTACATTAATAATACTAAATAACCCATCACACAGAATGACATAAGTTATTGTTTGTCGACGCATACTTAAACATGAATTTGTAAGGTTTAGACGCTAACTCGTATCATAATAGGTCATGACACCAAAAAAACATACTGAGACACAACATAAGAATCAAGAAAAGGATTCTGACACACAATTAATCTATTTCCCTTCTAAAACTTCAATGCCATTCCTATCTACCTACTTCATTCTATATAATTCACAACTAACTTATGCATCCTATCCTTCCTTTGTTGAACTACCATAGAGCGTCAACTACATGACCTAACTCCATTTACAACCCATAAGTGGAAGTGTTGATTCCATTGACCAAGATTCCCCAGCAGGAACCCAATAGTCAGCATCATACACCTTGGGGAGCGTACCGTAGCACAACCCTCACATGACTCTAGGTTTTGGGGATAAACGATGGGTAATGCCTCCACCCCAATAATGGAATAAGGGACTATGTCTACCTCGATATAGTGACTGCGTTGCGACTGTCATACTCAGGTTTTGTCATTAAATAACAAATTTGGGAGGTCGAGTTACCTGAAACCCCAAACCAACCCACACATCATAATAATAAAAATAGTCATATAACAATAATAATTATTCTCATACCATATCTTTTGGAAATCATACTTGCAAGGTATTTCCACTTGGTAGGGATCAACTACCCCTTAACTCTTTTAAACCTGTTGGTTAATCTCATAACCAAAACGCCATGCAATTGTCGACATGTACATACATGATCTGTTAATACTAACAACAAAATATAATCATTTTCATCATGCATCTAACATCATAATCATTTACTTGAACATAACTTAAACTGATATCCACGTACATTATCTATTAAATTTTTCATTCTAGAGACAATCAAAACAGGGTCATAATTAATAATATTAACATCACACACATATATATAATTTCTGCAACATAATAAAAATCCATATGTCAGCAGTGTCATAAACTGACAAGGTTTTACAACAATAAGAAAATACAACATACAATGATAGTTCAGGAAATAAGGTAAAAACGGGGCGTTACACTTGTGGCCTTATCCACCCAACTTGGCCCTAAAAATTTCATATTCGAAACATATCAAAGAAATCAATTGAGAATGTTGAATCCTAATTGCAACTCGTAATATCTTTACAACAATTATAACTGGATTATTATTATAGTTATTATTAGTTCTACATCCTTCAAAGAATTGTAGCCTTACTAATAATAATAGGAAAAATATCAAATCAAAGTCTAATATATGGATTCAAGTAGCCAACTAAACCATTGGTATTGTATTTTTCACTTACAATAGAACTGTTGAAACTCATGTTGGATTAACCAAATCAATTGTAATTATTGCTCTTCATGAACTAGTGCATAAATAATTAAATTTTAAAGGTGAGGACTCGTTGTCCTTAGTAGCTCCCCTTGTTTCATTTGTAGCTATAGATTTCATCGCAGTCCCTAGGGAAAATAGGATAAATTTGATAGTAGTGCAGGCCGGTGCAACCATGTAGTTCCATGGTATTGAGAGCAAGAAGAAGAACAAGATAGGATGGGATAATGAAGAATGGGTCCAACTAAGAGGGAATCGAAGGACTAGGATGGGATGCATGTAGTTATTAGTGCAATCACTACAAAGGTGAACTATTTGAAGATGGAAAAACTTATCATGGCTTAGTTGTCAACCTGTCAATGAAGAAAAACCATTAGTGTCGCTTATGCTCAAATATGAGTTGATTCATCACAAAATTTCAAGGAAAACTAAGCCACTTGAAATAATCCACTGGTGGTCCTTAAAGGGGTATACTTCCACTCCTACTATAAGCCTTTGGGTCTTGGGTTGTTGACTTGTTTGCTTACATCATAGGAATATGATTCCTTAGCTTATCATTTAAGTAGTTTTAGATCTTACTCTAGGACCATAACAAAGGAAAATTATAACAGAGTTGTATTAGCAAGAATGATGTCAAGTTTAATTATAATTTGGTTCTTTTACAAATAAGATTAGAACGGTATATAATACATGTATACCTATCAAAAACCTAATATGTAAGGAATATGGTTCCATGTGTAAAATATTGTAAATACTTAGTTTTTTGGTCATTGAAGAATAAGTTGAAGAGTAATTGAGAAGTTCAAAAGAAATCTTGGAAGATGAGATCCATAATTCACTTCTCCATGTATTAATACTCCATTCCTATTAATGAAATATCATCCATCCTTGGAGTTAGCCAAGGGTAAAAATTGGTATTAGAGCCTTGGTTGTCATAACTTCCATTAGTCCTCGATTTTGTCCCATCAGCTTTGAGACCTCCAACTTCTTAGATTCTTATGCCATTCTCTATAAGTTATATTCCACTCAATATGCTCAAGGGCACCTTTTCTACTTGCTCGCGGATGAGACTCCTAAACTCACGACTCTCATATGATATTGTGTTCCAAATTAAGAGGAACAATGATTACTATGTCATCTTAGGGTTAGAGAAGAATTTCTTCATAGATGATATGAGAAATGCTTGGGAAATGAAGAAATGACGTGCAAATATGACCTCATGGGTCCAAAGGAGGATGCTGACGTTTCACAACGACAAGATGTAAAGAGATAAAGGGTTCACCAATATTTCTCTAATGAATGATTTGATCTGAAGATCTGAGAGTAATAATGTTGTATGCCTGTGATTTGAGAGTAATATTGTTGTATGACTATGATTTAAGGTTTGATTCATTTTATCATTGCAATATAAATATAATACTACGATCTAATAGTACTACTTGTTGTATGATTGTAGTCACACCATGCATTATATTTGGAAGACTTACTGAATTTTCATGTTTGATTTCCTATAGCTTCTAAGAAAGACCAAAGTGTGCAGCTTAAGAATTACCTTATACTCATGTCTCTCTAGATTGATTGCACATGCATTAGTTTTCCATGATTTGCATGTAATTGTAGACAATGTACATAGATAGAAATGATAAGTTAGTTTTCTGCAACATTTCAATAAATTGTAAATGGTGGCAGAGACTCAGACTTACACCTAGTATTATTTGCACTACGTTTTTCATTGCACAGTGTTTCATATAAGATGCATTCTTTGACTTATGTCATTGGAGCAGTTATCACTAAAAAGGAAAACTACCTAGAATGGATAAGAAAGATCAAGCAAATT
Organism: Pseudotsuga menziesii; assembly: GCA_001517045.1. Taxonomy (NCBI): domain Eukaryota; kingdom Viridiplantae; phylum Streptophyta; class Pinopsida; order Pinales; family Pinaceae; genus Pseudotsuga; species Pseudotsuga menziesii. The sequence goes on from LPNX010290494.1 coordinate 357,844, forward strand.
CTCATCTTCAATAATCTATGGGAGAGCAGTAGGGATAAGAAACTATTGAAACAATAGATGGTCCTATGTTCATTGCACCAAAAGTACCTACAGCAAACAAAGAACTTACCATATGGAAGAATAGAGACAAGAAGGCATATCCATTGATTACTACTATTGTAAGTGAATATGCGAGTCATCCTATGTTGTCTTTTAAATACTCTTACAGTGCTTTAAAATAATTAAAGGATTTGTAGGATTCACACTCAAAATTGGAACTAATACAATTTTTGGTGAAGCTCTTCAATTTTGTATTGAAGGAAAATGATATCATGGATTTAGTGTCTGAGTTCAAAGTCATCATGCATGATATTGATGGTACTGGAGAAAATATCGAAATTTCTCTTATATCCTCTATCAAGGCCTTTTACCCTACATATTCACACTACATTGAGTCCCTGCAAGATAATGGTCAAATAAAGTCCCTCACATTTTGACACTTTAGTAGAGAAGGTTGGAGAACATGAAAAAACGTTCAAAAATAAGAAACTCAGCCCATTGGAGAGACCATGTGCATTTCTTAGAAAGAGAATATACAATCCAATGATTTTTCTAGAGGAGAAGGTAGTAAAAGATGACACGGGAAAAAAAAAATTCAGATGCAGGGGGTAGGCATAATCGAGTTAAGAGATTTGATCATCACTTTAATATGAACATAAAATATGGAAATGATGTGAATGATTGTTGGGATCCATGGGAAAATATCAAAGATAAGAACAACTAAAATAAATAAGACAAAGGTAAAAGTCAAGAGACTGGTAAAGCACCTTAATATACTCATTTTATTGTTGCACATTGTAATATTGGAATAAATGAATTCACTTTCAATACTTCATCTTGGAGAGACAATTGGTTGCTTGAGATGACCTTTCTAGAAAATATTTTTTTGAAGAACTGGATGACAATGTATATGGGATAGTGTATTTTGCAGATAAATCCAATGTCAAGCCTAAGGGAATTGGCTCCATTTGGATCAAAATTCCTAGATTCCTAGATTATTTATTTCACATGTTCTCTATCTTCTAGAGTTGTAGCGAAACTTGTTTTCCTTGCTACACATTAGAGAAAAAGGCCATTCCATCCACTTGTTCAATGGGATAGTAGAGATAATAAGATCCTTTGACAAATAGGTCATCGTGCATGGATGTGAATATGGGAATTTGTTGAAGCTGAAAGGAACATCTGCAAGAGATTGGAATTTTGTCTACTTCACTCAGCATAAAGAAGGTACATTGTCTTCCAATATTTGATGGAATGTTGTATATGGACACATAAACTATAATCGTCCTCAATTGTTGAAAAAGAATGGCATTTCTGGTTTTCCTGCCATTCCAAAGAAGTTAAAATGATGTGATTCTTGTATTATTGGCAAACATAGCAAGAATCCTTTTCATTAGTCAATTTTAATAGCATGTAAAAATTTAGAGTTGATAAACTCATACTTATGTGGCTCCATGCTTGTTCCTTATGCAAATGGTAATAAATTATCATGACTTTTGTTGATAGTTACACCAAGATGTGTTGGGTCTATTTATTAAAATAAAAAACCGAGGCATATGAAACATTTAAATCTTTTCATGTATGGATTGAAAATGAAGCAAAATATCACATTAACACACTTCGTAATGATAATGGAGAATAATACACTTCTAATGAATTTGAAAACTATCATCATCAGTATGGGATTAATAATCAAACTATAGTTCGATCCAATCCTCAAGAGAATGGTGGAGAAGAAATAATGAACATAACTCTCTTGACACTAGTAGAAAATGAGAAATTAATGACTAAAAAAATGACTAAAATCAGTCTATAAACTACTATTTTTGAGTCGGTGACTAATAGTAACGGGTGAATCCATGGACCTGGGTAACACTTTTTGGCAAGCGCATTTCGGCAAAAACCAAAAAACGTACCTCGGTCGAGGGTTTAACAAGCCCTCGACCGAGGTTTTTTCCAGCCCTCGGTCGAGGTATTTATTAACCCTCAGTCGTGGTATTAAACCCTCGACCGAGGGTTAATAAATACCTCGACCGAGGTGTTAACTCGGTCGAGGTATAGACCTCGGTCGAGGTAAATACCTCGACCGAGGTGCCTCTGTCAAAAAAACTATAAATAGAAGCGGCGGACCCATTTTCTAAATGAACATGATCATTACATAACTGAATTGTATTTAGTCGAGGAAGCACTAAATTATCAAAGACTGCAAAATATATTCATTACACTTTGCTGAATCCTTCAACAACTCATGAAAACCTGAAAATGGAACTCTCCACAAAAAACTTTGCTTTCAAACATTAATGACACTCCCTGAAGTCCCTGATACAAAATGAAATGGAGCCATTTTTGAGTAGTGGGATGCAACTGCAAGCAGTGAAAGCTTTTAAATTTTGAAAATAGAACTCTCCACAAAAAAATTTGCCTTGATCTCCATAAAAGTCTCTCCAAATCTCTTTTGTGGTTCGCTATTTTCAATATTTGAAAAGTTTTCACTGCTTGCAGTTTGCATCCCACTACTCAATAAATGGCTCCATTCCGTTTTGTACCAAGGACTTGAGAGAAGATAAACGATCAAGGATATTCAAACTTGTATGAAAGAAGGCCTACCTAAACTTTTATAAACATGATCTAACAACCATGTGTATCTTTAACTCAATAAGCCAAAAACTTTAGGAGGGCTCTTCCAAATATAATGATCACAAGATTCACAACAAGTACAAAATAACCCAAGAATTATATGCAACCATGAATGATTAAAGAACAATCACATATGAAACCATTAATGAAATCATCCTTCAAGAATATTTGAAAAGTTTGTTTGAAATTCCTCTGGAGCGGCCTTCACACTCCCACATTCAATTCACATTAAAGATACATATCTTTTACTAATATTAACTTACCTTTGTGGTCCTTCACTGGACATTAATAAAATTATCATATCTTATCTATCTTATCTGAAATGGAAAGAAGGAAAATTATGCTCCCCTAGTGGTCCACAAATAGCGATAATTGTTTCTCATTTCACCTATCCTATAACATCAATCCCTTCAGACGTGAGGAATTGTGTGATGTTTCCCCACTTGAAGTTGTGATGTTCTTTTATGAAAACCCTATATTTGGAAACTTCATGATTTTAATGAGTCCAGGTAGTATAGTGTAATTGTTACTTTGAGGAGAAAACTTTATAAGGTCCCAACAAGGTAGTTGTACTACTACAATATCCTTGATATCAACAAAGTAGTGTCAGAAAGTAATCTCATAGAATTGGAAAAATTTCCTCTTCATAGTTCGATCATAAGGTGTACAAAAG
>LPNX010290500.1:5526-62078 GCA_001517045.1 Pseudotsuga menziesii
TAGACACCCAAAAATCTCTATTGTATTTTCTGTAAATCCGTCGGGCATGATCCACAAGATTGCCGAGCTTATGATCTCCTGTCAGAAAGAACACAGGATGTATACAGAGTCCAAGCAGACGCACAGGGCCCAGCAACAGGGACACAGCCAGCTCAGCCGTATGGAGGCCGAGGAGGAGGATTCAGAGGACGAGGCCGAGGAGGAGGCTTTGCAAGAGAAGGAGGTTTTGGTCAAGGTCGTGGACCAGTCACTTGTTACAATTGTGGAATTGTCGGACACTATGCTAGGGACTGCCAGAACGCCACTACTACTTGTAATTATTGCAAATCTTACGAGCATACCATAGAAGAGTGTCCCATCTTGATAGCTAAGATCAGAGAACCTAAGCCAGTTGCACACCAGAATATCCAGCTTATTGCTGCTGAACCTAAGGAACCAGAACCAGCAGTTAACATTGTGACACGGAGCGGTGCTTCCACCAGTGGCACATCGCAGGAGACCGGACAAAACACAAGTCAGGAGTGGGTGCGCAGAGCTCCTACTAAAGCAACTGCACTCAACCTACAGAAGAATAAGGAGATATTTCATGAAGCTAAGGCTTCCTTTGATGAACCTACACTAGCAGGACCACAGGTACCGCCGTCTAGGGGCGTACTGCAGCAAGTACCTTGTAGCAATAACCCTGAGCAGGAACAGCAGGCTACCACATCCGGAAGATGTGATGAGGATGAATCAACAGGAAGTATACAAGCCTTCCTGCATAGCTGCTTGAAACTCCTGAGAAATGATAAAGCTGTTGGTGAGCTACAGCGTATGATAGACCAGTGTCAGCAACCCTCTCTCTCAGACAGTGCACACCGCGCTGTCCATAATATTACAAGACATGCAAGGACAGGAAGAGAGATGAAATTCACAGCCTAGATTGGTGACTTCGAAATGGATGAGGTTGTCTTAGACCTAGGATCAGAGGTGAACGTTCTAACCAAGAAAACGTGGGAACAGATGGGTAGTCCTCAGCTAGCCCTATCACCTATCCACCTAAGACTAGCTAATCAGCAGCGAGTATCACCATTGGGTCGATTACCGCAGGTGCCAGTTGATATTGACGGAGTTTGTACTTTCGTGGACTTTGAGGTTATAGAAATCATTGGTGACAGTCGACCATACCCAACACTACTGAGTATTGATTGGGCAATTGGCAGCAAAGCTGTCATTGACCTAAAGAAAAGGAAAATGACCTTTGAGGATGCGCGGATCCGGGTCATCGCACCGCTGGATCCTTACCAAGGACCTAGATATATCGAACCTATCCGAGCAGAGGACGAGGCACATAATATGGAGAGTCTCTACCAGATGACAGAAAACCAGAATGACTATATCAATCCCACTGCAGAGGGGCACATTAGTTGGCAATGCGACAGTTCATGCGCATCGGATTCGGATGTTGGTCTAGAAAACTGGCAGAACAAACTCTACGAAGTATCATCGCGCAGATGTGTGTTTATAAGTAAGTCACTGCGATGGATTGGTGCCGAGATTGTTGAGACCCCATCATATCATGGTTTGACAGACATCCAAGATTTTCTCGAACAATTTGAGCAACAAACTACCCCTGAACAGAGGATCGCAACTATGGACCTTGCAGTTAGAGCCACACCTGCAAGATGGTGGTATGCACATAAAGAAAACATCGCATCATGGGATAACATCAAAAGACTGATGGCAATCAGATTTTCCGACGACAGAAAGTATGCTCAACGCAAATACATAGGAGAAACTGACCCCAGGGTACACATTCAGATATGTGAGCAGAACTGGTCGGACGTCCCAGAGGATGAATGGGTTCACAGATTCATTCACACATTGGACACAATTCCAAGGAATTGGTATACAGAGACCGAGCTGCGCAAGGGAACAACCACATGGTCGCTTATGACAGACAGCTTCCTACTCACCTTTGCATTTGAATCAGAACATCCAAGTGTTGCCCAGGCCCTAGATATCATCAAGACAAATATTTTTGAGGACCACACTATCTTAGTACCAGTCCAACCTGAGTGGACTACCCAGCTAGAAGAGGCATTGGAATGCTATAATTTCACATCAGAATCAGAGGAAGCGGATGAGGATCCTCGCAATACCAACATTCCAGAATCAGAAGGCACTCACGAAGTAGAGGGACCATAGCTACAGCTTCCAGCGATCACCGAGCCCATCAAGATTAAAAAGGTCAATATTGGCACAAACGAAGAACCTAAGTTTGCCTCTATTGGAGATTACTGGAATGATGAAACAGTAGGACAGATTGCAGATCTGCTACATGATTATCAAGACCTATTTCCCACCAAGTTCACACAGATGAAGGGAATAGTTGGAGACTTGGGAGTCATGAGGATACCATTAAAGGAGGATGCCAGACCAGTTAAGCAGCGTCCATACAGATTGAACCCACGATACAAAGAAAAGGTAAAGGACGAAATTAATAAAATGCTAATAGCAGGCATCATTGAACCAGTAGAGGAAAGCGAATGGGTTAGCCCTATGGTAGTGCAAGAGAAGAAGATGAAAGGGGACATAAGGATCTGTGTTGATCTGCGAAAACTCAACGATGCATCACTTCATGATCCATTTCCAACACCGTTCACTAACGAAGTATTAGACAACGTGGGAGGACAAGAGGTCTACTCCTTCACTGACGGGTTTTCAGGCTATCACCAGATCAGAATACACCCAGAAGATCGATCTAAGACCACATTTGCAACAGAATGGGGCTCGTTCCAGTATACGGTAATGCCCTTTGGTCTTAAGAATGCACCAGCTATATTTTCTAGAGTAGTAGTTGCTGTATTCAAAGAATACATTCATAAATTCCTGGAAGTATATTTTGATGATTGGACTGTATTTGGGTTAATCAATAAGCACATAGGTGATCTAAGACTGATGTTAGAAAAATGTAGACAGTACCAGATCTCTCTAAACTTAAAAAAATGTATATTCTGTGCACCATTTGGTATCTTGTTGGGTCACATTGTCTGCAGAAAAGGCTTGATGGTAGATCCTGCCAAGATCGCTATCATTGTAAACCTTCCAGCACCTAATTCAGTCAAGCAACTGAGGACAGTACTTGGTCATACCGGGTACTACAAAAATTTCATCAAGGGCTATGCAAAGATTACAGCGCCGATGGAGAAATTGCTCAAAAAGGATGTAAAATTCCTATGGAATGACGAATGCCAGAAGAGCCTAGACATACTTAAAGAGAAGATGGTTACAGCACCCATCCTAGTATTTTCGGATTGGACTAAGCCTTTCCATGTACATGTGGATGCATCCGGCGTCGCATTAGGAGTCGTCTTAACCCAACCAGGAGAAGGGGATCTTGACCATCCCATCGCATATTCCAGCAGAAAGCTATCCACAGCAGAAAATAACTACACCACAACAGAAAGGGAGGGTCTAGCTATGGTATATGCGCTGCAGAAGTTTAGGCACTATCTATTGGGTGCCTCGTTTAAAATGTTTACCGTCCATTCCTCATTAAAATACCTAGTCAATAAACCAGTGTTAGGGGGGCGAATATGTAGATGGTTACTCCTCTTCCAGGAGTATGATTTTGAAATCATTGTGAAACCAGGCAGACTAAATGCAGGACCCGATCACCTGTCACGACTAGACTCAGGAGAAGAGCCCAGTAACCTAGAAGACAATCTGCCAGATGCGCCGTTGTTTTCCATACAGATTGTAGATGAGTACTACGCTGACATTATTCAATTCCTCACCACAGGAGTAGCACCTGATGACTTTACTAAACAGCAAAAGAAGCAGTTGGTTGTTAAAGCAGCAGACTTCACCCTCGTTGCAGGATGTCTATACAAGTTAGGTCCGGATGAAGTCTTGCGTAGATGCGTGATGCCACACGAGAAAGACACTATTATCAAAGAGGCTCATTCAGGAACCGCAGGAGGACATTACGCAGGGAAACCGACTGCGCAGAAAATCCTAGACGCAGGCCTGTGGTGGCCTACACTGCATAAAGACACAAAGGACTTCTGCAGATGCTGCGATATCTGCCAAAGGGTAGGAAAAACCTCGCGCCGTAATGAAATGCCGCTGCGACTGCAGGTCACACTGCGCGCATTCGACAAATGGGCTATCGATTTTGTGGGACCAATCAACCCACCCAGAAAGCGCACAGGTGCGAGATACATCATCACTGGAACAGAGTACCTTACCAGATGGGCAGAGGCCAAGGCAGTGAGAAATTGTGATGCCGCTACAGCTGCACAGTTCCTTTTTGAAAACATCATCAGCAGGTTTGGATGCCCAGTAATTTTGATGAGTGATCAAGGCACACACTTCTTGAACAGCACTATTGAGGCATTGACAGAAGAATTCCAGATTCAGCACTATAAGAACACTCCCTACCACCCACAAGCTAATGGTACGGTCGAGGCCTTCAATAAGATTTTAGAAAATGCTCTTACGAAGATCTGCAATAACCAAAGGAACGACTGGGACCTCAGAGTTAATGCTGTGCTATGGGCATACAGAACCACATGCAAGAAACTTACGGGACACACACCTTTCAGCTTGGTATATGGACAGGAGGCTGTTATGCCTATGGAGTATATTCTTCCTAGCTTAAGAGTCACTCAGATTACAGGGATGACTGATATAGCCACGGTAGAGGAACAGTTAGCACAGCTGCTTACCTTGGAAGAAGACAGGTTTATCGCCGGATTCCATCAGACAGTGCAGAAAGCACGAGAAAAAGCCTGGCATGATAAACACATTAAGAATAAGACTTTCCAGATCGAAGACCTAGTGCTCCTATATGACAGCAAATTTCTGAAGTTTCCAGGGAAGTTCAAAACACATTGGCTGGGGCCATATCAGATACAGCAAATCACATAAGGAGGTGCTGTTCAACTCAGTCAGTTGAACGGGGAGCTTCTTCCCACATGGATTAATGGCAGTATGCTTAATCTCTACAGTGACAACCCCCCCCCCTCTCCATCCTAGCATGAACAGTATACAGAGGTGCAGAAGCCCAGTGTAGTTGAAAGGAGGCATCGCACCAGGAACTAGTCTACACCGGCAGACAGCCTAGTCAGGAGGAATCGCACCAGCGCGAAAAAAAATAAAAAAATTGACATCGTTTAGTTGCGCAGGTGACAAGGAGGTTACATCGCAGCAATGTGACGTGTCACCATGCCACGTATCCAGTTTGGCAACTAACAGTGGACCGTCCTGTCACGGTCTGACAGGCAGTTAAGGAGGAAATGACCGGTATCCAGTACCGTAGATTTGGCGGCAGGCCTCATTAAGTTTCTAGATTTGGAAAAATCTCTAACAATACCGGCACCTGAGCACGAACAATTCGAGTAGCACGTGAGCAGATTTCCGCATTTATTGAGGATCAGAATGGCGGGCAGGGTCTCATCCAGGTAATAATTACGGCTGACGGGTTTTACCGGGATGACCGTCCCATCTAGGACGAGTGACTCGTCATAAATATAGGAACTACCCAGGTACGAGAGTCACATTTGCAAACATCCGAGAGCCATATAGAGCAGTCCTGAGTATCCCCTGTAAAGTATTAGCCAATCCAGTTACAGAGTACAGTGACTTCCAGAGTTCGAAGCCACTGCACGCCCAGAATATTGAGCCAAGCGGAGTCTGACTCAAAACGAACCTCGAGAAGGCATGTTGAGACATTTTGACCTCGGTCCTGGTGACCGTAGATCCGCCATGACAACGTCTCCCAGGGTTGTGAAACTAAGTACAGCACAAGTTAGACAGTCGCTAGGAACGAAGAGTCAAACGCCAGAAGTAGAAGTTGTCACTAACGCCTCCGCTAAGATGAAGAATAATGCCGAGCCGACCACTGAAGATAAGAAAGCAGAGCAGAAGGCTGATGAGAAGAAATCTCCCGCTACAAGGAAGGTAAAAATCAGAAAAAGAAAGCAACGGGAGACGGTCGTTGACCCATCTGATCAGCTAACCGAAGAACAAAAGATCCCTAAGGTACAGAAACAACATATGGTGGTCATAAATCTGAGGCAGCGTGCATGCTTAGAGAGGGGTGCTGAGCAAGAAAAGGAAAAACAACACCTTGAGGATCGAAGGCAGCTTATGGACCTAGACCACTTCGAAGAGCAGAGAAGTGGAAGAAGACCGCAAACCCAGCGGAGGGGAGACTTCCAGAATGAGGACAAAGGCTTGTCCTCGGAGCGGAGTTCATGGGTTGCTTCTTCTCCATCCACAAGGCTCTAGATGGAAGAAAAGGTTTGAGGAGGCTAGAAGATACAGATTTTCCTTGTGATAAAAGTTCTAACCGACATAATGAGGAAAGGACATCTGTGGAACACTTCTCAAACGCTAGCGCGCTCATAAAGAATAAAGAGCGAAGAAAGCGACACCGTGACTAAGGGCAAAAAGCATAAGAAATCCCACCGAGCTACGTTACCGAAACTCCAGAAAGAGCGTGCTGAGGTAATGAAGAATGAAGTCGCAGAACTTCGGGATAAGTTGCAGAAAACTTCGCAGGAGGCGAAGGAGAAGCTACAACAGGAGACACCTGCTGGTAGTGGCTCAGGGCGAGCCACAAGTAAGTTTTAGTGGACTGTTGGAGTAGGATCCCACAGCTACAGAAGAAGCTGCTAGTTTTGGCGGAAAGAGAGAAGTTTAGCGGAAAAAGGACAGGGCGGAGCTACGACGCCGTAGCACGTTTCCAGCTGGAGAGCAGAGCCGGAAACTATGAATTTTTGGATAGAAGAGTCAAGAAGGCAACGGTACCAGAGCGGCCGAGAGAAGAAAGCTCAACCACTGCATTGAAGGCAGCGGCGGAAGACAGGAGGGCTCAGTGACCCTCATAAAGAAGAAGGAGCAACGAGGCTCAGGCATTGAAGGCGAAGGACAAAAAGAGAAGCGGTGCATAGTACCCATGGTCAGTGCCGGGAAGCATGGAAGACTACAGAGAGCTGTGGTGTGACGAGAAGCGGCTACCTCAAGGACAGAGAGGACCGACTGTCACTATTAAGGGTATGGGTTTACTGTTGGGACAGGCCCATAGTGTTGTAATGGCACGACCTTCAGGCTGCCTATAAAAGCTTGCATTTTTGTATTGTAAAGGGTTGGTTGGGTGGTTAGCTAATCAATCAGTAGATAGTTGGTCAGTTGATAGTTCTTGTAGATCCAGGAATCAGTCAGACAGACTGCGTTGTAACGATCCAGACACATAGTCGTCTGTGAGTCATTTGATTCTGTATGTAATCATTCACAGAGAGAGAACAGAGAGGGAAGGGATATTGAGAGAAAGGTAATATAGAGATAAGACCAGAGACCTAGAAGAGGCCTTGCGCTGCATTCGTAGCGCAGCAGACTGTGCTAACTTCCCTCAAGATATATATATAATAGAAGCACAGTTTGGTGGACGTAGCTCCCATCCCGGGGGTGAACCACGTTAAATCTGCGTGTTATGTGTTGAATGGATGTGATTGTATTTGCTTATTGTTACTAGTTATTATGCATGTAATGATAGTGGCAGTAGATGAATGTATGTATTGTTCCGTTCATAATATTGCAAGAGGATAAGGATAAGTCGAAGTATTGCAGTAGGTTGTTTAAGGACTCTTTCACGTCTGTCACTAATTACCAGTTACTCACAATAGACTTCTGAGAAGTAGAGTGTCCCACATCGGCGCAATCAACGTTAAGAGTGCAAATTCATAGTGGTAAGATATCGCAGAGAGGCGATATCGCATCAGCAGAGGAGCTGCGATGCGAGATACTGCGAGCTGAGGGCTTAGCGTTGAGGAGAGGATGGGTGCCCCGCGGTGCGCATAGATGCGGTAAGGATTGGAATGCTGCGAGTAAGTGGAAGTAGTGCGACGTGAGAGGAAATCGTGCGACCTGCGCAGGGTTAAGCATCGCACAGGTAGAAGTGCTGCGAGTAAACGGGAACGTATGACGCGCCGAGTTAGTGATCTAGTAGCGCGCAGGAGTAAGGATAAATAAGTAGGATGCGCAGAACCTGGTCCAAGACACTTGAGTCTTGGCCAACCCATGAGATTCACTTCGGGTGAGACTTCAAATCGCTTTGCGGTTTGTTGCCGAAAGGGCCTGTGAGTTTTGGGTTTTGTTGATTAATTATAGTAAACTCGGGTCTGCCCATGCAATCAACACATCCTGTACTTTTGAAGTGAAATCAAACCATTGTTCATTCCTTGTCTTGTTTATGTGTTGCATCCTTATTTGTTCCTTAGTTACTTTTTCCTCTAAGTGACTAAGTTGTTTTTCAACTTATTCTACACTTAAAATTTTTGTTTCATAAAAAATCACATCCCTGCTGACAATAAACATTCCATCTGACAGAAGCCTATACCCCTTTTTGTCATCGGAATAACCAATCAACATGCACTTAACACTTCTAGACTCTAACTTCTTTCACTTTTATTTTGGGACAAGTGCATAACAAACTGAACCAAAAACTATCAAATGTTTGACCATAGGTTTGAATCCATACCAAGCCTGAAAAGGAGTTATTCCATCAAGTGATGATGAAGGAGATCGATTCCTCAAATAAACTGTTGTATGAACTGCTTCAGCCCAATAACATGAATTCAACCCTTTGAAAAATAGCATTGCTCTAGCCATGCCTAATAAAGTCTTATTCATCCTTTCTGATACCCCATTTTGCTCTGGAGTATAAAAAATGGTCAACTGTCTTTTAATCCCTTTTTCTTGACAATAAGTCAAAAAATGATTTGAAGTAAACTCAACACCATTATCAGTTCTCAAAGTAGCAATCTTTTCATGTGTCACTGTTTCAACCAAAGTTTTAAATAACTAAAACTTGTTTAAAAGTAGACATTACACAGTCAAAGATTGAAATGTAAGAAGGAGTTGTGTTGGGAAGTTGAATATCTTCAACTCCCCAATGCAACTCCTTCTTACATTTCAATAACTAAAACTTTTCAAACACTTCTAATTTTTTCTTCAAGAAATACACCCAAACCATCCTGCTAAAATCATCAATAAACAACAAAAAATATTTACAACCACCAAGTGAAGTTTCCAAAGGACCACAAACATCACTATGAACAAGCTGTAATCTCCTTATTGCTCTCCAAGTGCTTTTTGAAAAAGCTATCCTTCTCTGTTTTCCATAAATGAAAGCTTCACACTTTGCATTTTCCTTTCAAATACTAGGCAACCCCTTTACCATTCCTTGTTGTTGGAGCTGTACAAAATTATCAACATTAAAGTGCCCAAAATGAATGTGCCATAATCTGATAGGTGAAACATCAGTTTCAACTAAACCTACAAATTCCTTCAAATGTTCATTTGATCTAGGAATGACTATTCCCTTCATCCTAAGAAGCTTTCCATATTCATAACCTGTCATAACTATTTTGTATGCATCCCTTTTTTTAATTAACCAAAATAATACCATCTTCCATTACAATTTGATGTCCTAATTGGCGAATGACAACTAAAGACAACAATTTTTTCTTAAATGTAAGCACATACCAAACATTAGAAATCAATCTTTCTCCAATTCCTGGAAAGTCAACCTTGACTGTTCCTTTTCCATGTGGCAAATGAATAGAATCATCTGCAAGGAAGTTTGAATTTAAATGACAATCTTCATAACTCCAAAAGAAATCTTTCCTGTGTGTCATATGCTGAGTAGCATCTATATCCATAATCCAAGCATCTTCAAAATCATTTTTGAAACAATAAGAAGACTGAACAAAATTCGTTGATTCCAACTTATCAACTTGAACAAAATCCATTGATTCTGATTGTCCAAGTGCTATAAAAACATATTCACAATTTTCACTATCATCTGCATGAGCATAATGTGCTGCTGATGAAGATTCTTTAGATTCTCTTTCTTTTATAATTTTTTCAAATGAAACTCTACAGTTTGAAGCATAATTTCCAACTGTATTACAACGAAAACATGTGACCTGTTTATTACCTCTTCCTCTTCCAGAGACCTGTTGGTCTTTTTAACCTCTTCCTCTTCCAGAAAACTGTGATTGTGTACTTTTTGATTCTTTAGAACCTCTTCCTTGATTTCTTCATCTTCCTCTTCCGCGGCCTCTTCCTCTTCCAAAACCCTGGCCATGACCTCTATTTGAATATTGAAAATAATTCCATTGTTGTTCATTTGATTTCTGATCATTGCCCTTTTGATGATTACCTGAATATTGTTTGCTAGTACTTGCAACCAAACCATCTTCTCCTGCTTGCTTTGTTTTACCAAAAGTTTTGTCATGTGTGGCAAGTAATTCACTTAGTGTGTCAAAAGAAATATTATCCAATTTATTTGTAATCTATAAAGTTTCCAAAAAATGATTATATGTATTAGGGAATCCTGCGATCAAAATGGTCACCATCATGTTGTCCTCAATTTCATCAAAACCAGCTCTTGAAATTTCTTGTTTGACATTCTTCAATCTAGAAATGTACTCCATGACATCACCTCCTGAAGACAATTTTTCTTGAAACAAGTTCAATTGGAGATCGATTTTCTTAGCTTCACTTTGAGAATCAAATAAATCTTTCAATGTCTTCCAAGATGACCATGCACTAGAACTATTTTCAATATGCACAAAAATATCATTAGAAACAGTACTGTGAATCAATGCTAATGCCTTCTCATCTTTTAGTTCCCATTTTGAAAGCTGATCAAGAATAGTCGGTTTGGTATGCTGAGCATTACAGACACCCTTCCACAATTCATTGTAAATAAGAGTGCTTTGAATATGACGACTCCAAACTTTATAATTTTTCGATCCTTCCAACTTGTCAGATTCATTAAAAATACTTACAACTCTAGACATTGTAAAAAAAAATAAACACCTTATAACTCCAAAAGATGTGTATTATGCAAACCTTATGGCTCCAAGAATTAAAAAAATAAAGCACCTTATGTCACCAGAATAAACAATCACCTTATATCACCAATAGAACATTTTATGCAAAAATATCACCACCAACATGAAAGGAAAATTACGCATCAACAATAGTCATCATGAAAGAAATACTGCAAGAAACACCACACACCATGCAAAAGAGAGCTATAGGGGCTTTGCCTTGACCCACTTATAGCCTCAAGAAAAGAATTTGATAGAGCTTCACTTTGTTCTAATCAAAACTTGACGCCAACAATGCTCCTTATTACTCCAATACCCAATAAAAAAATGCACCTTATCACTGCAAAGAATAACAAATCTTTATAGGTGAATTGGAGAGATACAAGATTGTTGAGTGGGAGGTTACAAGTTCCAGTCCCATCAACTTCAAAAATAACCCTTGCTTTTTTTTAAAGTTTTTTTTTTCCACCTTTTTTTATACAATATAAAAAATATCCAAAAATAAAAAATGAATAATAAATTACCTTATCTCTCCAAAACAACTTATTTACTTTTCAAAATATTACATAAACGTGAATCCATGCACGATCTGAGGCAAATATATTTAAACCATTTTAAACCAGCAGCACAATGAGTGATTTATTTATGGTATGCAACTATTTCTAATAAATTTGTTGCTGCATCATCACCACACTTTTGGAAATGAGATGCAGACAATGCTCCACTGCTTCAACGCCTCCTCCCCGCAAGTGTTCACGCTAATGTCCTTCCTACGCTGGTATTCACGCTGATGTCCTTCCTATGCTAGTGTTCAACACCTCCTCCACACTGGTGTTCATGCTGGTGTTCTCTCTCTTCAACGCCTTCTTGAGCCCCCGAGCCTCATTCACATAATCTGCCTCATGCACACAATCTGCAAGCTCTCTCTCTCCACACGCTGGAATTTTGCTAACGCTGGTGCGGATTGGTCTTTAACATTGATTCTTTAATGTTGGTTCTGAGTTTCACACTTTGCTGGTGTCCACTACAAGAACACTGGTCTCTACGCTGATTATGCCGGTAAACTCTTCACGCTGGTTACGCTGATTATGCTGGTGAACTCTTCACACTGGTTATGCTGATTATGCCGGGGTTCTTTCAACGCTGGTCTCCACGCTGATTATTCTTCCAAACACCAGCTATGCTTTTTTTTTTTAAATTCACTTCCACAAAAATTTTTAAATAACCTTTCCTTAAAAAAAAAATTACTCTCTCCAATTAAAATGAAAAAAATAAGTCAATAAAAAAGTCCAAAAGAATAGGAATCATTACTTTGGGTCAATATTTCACTATTCCAAAACCTTGAACATCACCTTCTTCAAACAACCTTTAGCACCTTCCAACCAGGTTCCAACCAGACCAATCTTCAACCGCGTGCTCTGATACCACTTTGACAAAGTGTCCTCAAACACAAAACTTTATTAATGAAGAAGGAAAATAATTCCATCACAAATATGTCAGGGCTAAGTCCCGAAAGATTACCTCACATGGAAAACTCGATGGATTTAAATATCCAAAGAGTAACAACTAATTTACCGTTACTGAAACTAACTTAGGGACACCTCACATAATCCCATGAGTGTGTAGATGCCCTTTTACATTTATTAAACTAAAATTCTAAACATACCATTTTTGGATCATAATTCCTAACACATCAGTCAGGTCAAAAATCCCTAAAAATCAAATATTGATTATTTAATTGATGAATTAATTAAATAATGGAGAAAACCCCAAATCCTAAATCATTGGGATTTGCTCCAATTTAACTAAAATTAGTCTCATTGGCTTGGGATTGACTGTATCTGACAATTCCTTAACTAAAGGAGGTGATATGGGCTGATCTGGGAGTGCACCACACCATGAAATCTTGGGAATTTCACCCTCCCTCTCTCCTCCACACGTGTGGGCTCATCTGGATGAGTTTCGGTGGATGCTTCAGTCAATAAATTGAGGTGTCAATCAGATAAGCTCTCCGATTGATAGTTGCACTCATTGAGACTTAGATCAGACTCAGATAGACTCAGATCATGCCCACATTCACTCCACATGCAGCTGCAGTCTCTCTCTCCTTGGGATTTGTGCCCCCCGGGCTAGATCTCCTTTTTTTGCTATAAATAAAGCATAGATTACCTCTTTGAAGCTAGTTAGAACTGGGATTGAGGTGATTTTGCTATTGTACTATTGTTATTGTTCATTTTAAATAAAGAGAATATTTGGAGGCAAGACGGTGTCATGTTATTGTATGCGTGGATGAGCATTGCCATGTTTTACTGAGGTAACCTATATCTATGTTCATAATTTGCTGATTGTTTGTGGATTCATTGCAGAAGATCGATAATAATTCTATTATGATATTCATAGGAAAGAAGTTTGTTAATAAGTTTATTGGCCATCTCTTTCCTTTTGATTCATGTTTAGAGATCTAGATTCAACATATTTTATAAGTTTATATGCATGCTATTCTGAAATCTATGTTTATGTATTAACTGGATATCACAAGCATTTTGTTAAGTATTTGGATTCAGTTGAAGGTTCCTAGCTTGGAGAGGGTGCTGATATATATTGTTTTCTCACTTTCTCCAAAACTTTCTCAAAGGCATAGTCCCTCGACATTCCACCGGAAAGCTCTACAGTTGATCTTCAAGACTTCCAGCACTCTTTCTCTCTCTTCCTTTTTATAAAAATCCAAATCTTACCTGGTTAATTTGGTTACAAGATTTATTATCATTTAGAACTGTCATATTAAAGTAAAAATTACATATATATTTTATTTCAAAGCTCATAATATACATCTCATTTCTAAAAGCTCTCATTAAGCATTCTAGATCTAGTTCAAGGAAATCGTCCGTTTTGCATGGAAATTTAAAGAAAATCCATAGGTTGCATGCATTAGATTTCTGTTTCTACTTTAAAAATATTAAATCCAGTAATCAGTGCATATCTCATTGGCTTCCCAAACAAAAATCCAAGATCCCAAGGAAAGCTTGCTTTCCTTGGTTCCTTTTTCACCATTTTAGCTAGTTTTAACTTAGTTTTGTTTGGTTTAAAGTAGGCTGACCCAAAGGTAATTTCAAATTGATTTTGGGAATATTTCATTCTAACATTCTTGCTATATTTTAGTAGGAATAACAGAAATAAAAGAATCTTATTTTCGAAAGTGGCTTTGGGATCGTTCAAATCGTCCCAGGGGGCTCCCCTATGACTGCAAATTTAAAATTTTGTGAAAGTTGTAAGATATTGGTTTCATCCTATATAAGAAAAAAGAGGATTCATATCATTTTAGTGATATTGTAACAGAAAATAATATTTTTTTTCTCCGAATAGGCTCTTTCGAGCCCATTCCCCATTTCCCCTGGGGGGATTCGCGCCTTTTTTGTCGTTTCTCGCATTGTGTTACTTATTTTATCTTCAGATTAGTTTCCTTCATTCAGAATAACATGATTTTATTAATTTATCATATATTTCATATTACGTTATCAAATTAACTTGAATACTTACCCCACGACTTCTTGATTGACCCGCAAGGGGAAAGAGATGAGTGGTACGAATAATTAGAAAACTTGTGATTTGTTTCTGTTTGTTGCTTATCTTTAATTTTTGTCAGTAACTATTCTAAAATAAAACCCCTCCTTAATTCCCTGATTGAGGTCCACTTGGACCGAAAGAGGTTCCTGGAGGGTTTTTTCCTTCTAAGAAAACACATCTTTAAAAATCACTAAAAACGACAATACTCCGGTGTGTATGCTATGTACTTGGATGTGGTTCATCCGATCAGTCAAGCTGCATCAAAAGAAACATGAGTGACTATTTTAATTATTCTTCAACTTCCCTAATCAACCACTATCAAGAAAAAATCCAACGCCTCGATCAAACCATAAGCGGTGGCAAAATACCCAAAGGAAGCAAGAACTCCTGAAAAGTGACCTCAAGGCACCGATCTCTATTACAGCTTAAGGTTCATTATGAACAATAGTCTCAGAGACTCCATTTAGCCCACATATTCCTTGTGGGTAGCCATGAAGGTTTAGTTTTGGACATACTCCAAGTACTCTCGGGTATATCTGGAGTCCCCCCCTCGCCTAACTTTAATCAACTCATATTTCACATTAACTTAAAATGTACCAAGAGGCAATCACAAAACATTCACTCCAAGCACATGCAAGTACATTGATTATTTTATGACTCCATTTTAAGGCACTGGCTATTTTCTTTCTATATATATATATATATATATATATTTTGTCGCAGCATTGTGCTTTCGTGCGCTCATTTTTTTATCTTGTCATTTATGGTTGTTTATGATTAAATTTCAAACTCCTAAGTAACTCATTCAGTTTAAAATCATCATTATAAATAATTTTTCCTTAGTAATTTAATAGGGTCTACCCCACTTGACTTTGTTAGTATTTGAGCCTAAACGAAGGAGTCAAGAACAAGGTAACAACCTTGAATTGAGACTTTCCCCCAAGGACACATCGAGTGGCTTAAAGATTTATGCCACGTTCCCCCCCAGGTGTGTGAAAGGAGGAAACACTTTTTGTCACCGTTACCAAGGATAAATATTTTTATTCCCGAGTACGACTTAACTTAACTTTTTTTTAAACAACTAAAGAGATAAAAAAAATAATTGATTGATCTTGTCTTTAAAAAACATAAAAATTAAAACTCGATCCATCAGCGACTCCACTGTCTAACATCCCTCCAAGAATTTCTACCCGAAGAAACTGCCATCAATTATTCAATCCTCTCCCTGATTCTGAAAGGTTTATTAGGGAAATATTGAATAGGAAGACTTCTTGTAGAAACCTTGAAAATTTAGGAGACCAGTCCCTCTTAGATATCCATCACTTATTTTTAGAGAGTCATGTTCACCAATCTCAAGGAATGAAGGAATTATTCAAACCCCTTGACTTTTCTCAGATAGAAGGTGCTCCCCATGCCATTCCAAAAGATGCTATCAAGAATCTCCCCATATTTCAGTGTAATAATTCCATCATTGCCAAGTCTCACCTTCGAAAGTTTGAAAATCACCTGGTCAATTATTACAATGATCCTACCCATGACCATGGTGATGTCAAAATGAAGCTCTTTTCTTTATGCCTAGAAGATGATGCCAAATATTGGTACCTTGACCTAGATGATGATTCATATAAAACTCTTAGTGAATTCCAAGATGGTTTTAGGAAGAAGTGGGGAGAAAATAAGGAACCAAGACATCTAATTGTTTCCCTTTATAGCATAAATAAGATGGAGAATGAAACCATGGATGAATTTAATACTAAATTTAGGCATGTTGTTGTAGACCTTCCTATAGACTTCAAGCCAAAAAATGCCTCTATCCTCATATCCTACATTGAATCCTTCACTAGTGACTTAAGGTACCAGTTGAGAGATAAAGAACCAGCCGATCTGAAAATTGCCCACGAGTTGGCCGAGAAAATAGAAAAGAATATGTTGAATCTTTAAGCAAGTCCAACATTCCAGGTTACACTAGGGGAAACACTTCCTACAACAAAGATAAGGGCAAAGCCGTTGAATCAAAAGAAAAGGGAAATTCTAAAGATCCCATGGAAAATGTGACAAACATGATAAAAAACCTGGTTACTAATCAAAACAAACTAATGGCCAATCATTCTGCACAATTGAATCATATGAAAAATAGAATAATATCAATGGAAAGGAATAATGGACCTACGAAAATTCATCCCAAGCAGAATCATATGTATCAAAAGAAATTTCCTCAGCAAGGGCCTAGGATTCCAAACTAGTTAGACTCAACTAACATGGTGGAAGAAGTAATTCCATTCTGTAGACCCTGTGAACAATTCCACCAAGAAAGCACTTGTTATGTTGCAAATCAAGCCATGGAACATGGACTTCCCGAGGTCAGTAGTGAGGAAAAAACTTCAAGCGAGCCCTGTCATGTATACATGGTAGGCCAGGCCTACCCTTTGTCACCAGCTAAATAGTACAAACCTAAGGATGAAACCATTGTAGAATCTTATAGTGAAACTTATGATGAAAATCATGATGTACAGGATGGGACTCCTACGTGTTCTCCATATAATGATGACAGTCTGGAAGGTTTACTGCCTTGTGAACTTTTCTATGAAGAAAATGAGTATGAAAATGAGGACAAGTATAACTTGGAGCATGATACAAGTGACGAAGACTCCCTTATCTCTGACAAAGATGTTGATGAGGAGTCCTGGACATTCATGGAAAATCCAGTCTATGACATGAATAAAGAGGAAAATAATGAACCGGAAACTTTTGATGGTTTTGTTGATTCTCCTGTCTATGGCATATCTAAAGGAGAGAGCATGGACCATGTGGCCTTGGGAAACTTTCATATGGAAAAGGAGCATGCAATTTATCCATATGATCAGTCTGAGCCATATATTAGTATCGGTAATGAAGAAAAATAGAACTTGATATCAGCAATGGGGAATCCATCACATCTAACATAGATGGTGTTGATGACTATTGGGATTTTTTGGGATATCTTATTAAGAATCCTATCTATGCTATATCCAACAAGGGGAGTGTCTATTTACAAATTTGTGGAAGTCCAATCCACTATACTTCCTTAGAGGGAAGCATGGATCTGGAGACCTTGAAAAATCCTAGTATAGAAGAGCAGCATTCAAAACTCTTATATGGTCATTCAAATTCATATCATGTAGAGCCGCACAAAGGTATCAATAATTAGGACATTGAGAAGCAATGTTGTGAAAAGACAGATATGATGCAGTCAGTAGAATATCAGTCTCAACTATCATCTTCACATATAGAGTTTCCTTATGATTTGGAGCCGCTTGGGGCTTATACAATGTGTTATCATCCAGTAAGCCTTGATGATTGGCATGATGGTGTAGTCAATCTACCTCATCACTCTGATTTGTATATCAATCCTATCTAGTTATGGATAGAAGCAGCTTGCGCAAGCACCTACCAGTTTTGGTAGAAGTTTGATGACATTATTCATGCCTATGATTTCCCATCCATCTCGCCCATTCCAGATCATCATGTAGGTTTGCATTTTCTGAATAAAGTATCCTTACTTTGGCTGGTAACCAAAGACAAGGAATTTTTTTATGTTAATAAAATTCTTAGGTGGTTACATTGGATTTATGATTACACTTAACCTTTTTTTTTATCATGCTTAGAGTAGGAAAATAAGCTCCTTGAAAGAGAGCATTTACTTTTTGCATTTCTGTTTTGTACTTAGCTATAACAAAACTTTTCTTTCATTAGTTAGCTACATTTATTTTGTTTGAATAAATCAGCTTAATGGTTCATTTAGATTTTATATAAAACTTGTGCTACTAAGGTTTTATTATCAAGTTGAGATGTTTTTATAGGGTGTATAAACTAGAGATTCTGGTGTTCTCATATCCTCTCCTTTCCTTAAAGACCAGATCAATCACACGTCCCGCAGTTGGGGCCAGATGTTACCACCTAAGTTGTACTTAGTGGTTTTTTATCAAGTGAGCCTGCTGAACCGAACAAATATGACTTGTTCGGACTTCAGAAGACTTTCGGAAGTGCTTCTAAGAAGGGATTGTTGTACTATATCACATGTTCATACCCCATTGGGGAGTTGTAATAAAATTTTCTAGCATGATAGTGTCTGTAAAAGACTTGGTCTCTTAAACTTTATTTGCCAATCTGATCAGCCCAGTGTGTTTTTTCCCTTGGTTATTATTGGTTGTTGAACAAATGACTGATAATTTCTATTTTTTTCACTCAATACCTCCAAAGTTGGGGTGGTTGAGTTGGCATTTAGGCCTATTGAGGATATTAGAGTCTATGTGTTAATGTATAAACATGATAGGAATTTATGTCGAGTCATATGAACATGTCTAAGTCCCCCTCGGTTTTTAATTTTTTAAAATTTTTAAATTTTTGAAGTTTTTTAAATTTTTAATTTTTCCACAAAACTTAGGCTTTTTTTTAATAGTCTAATTTGAAAAATTGGTTTTATAATAACAGTGGGCTCAATAATCAGTTTCAGTCATGGGGGTGCTCATTTTCAAGCTAAGAGTACCATGTAAACCAATAGACCCACTTTTTCTAAGTTTTGAGTGATTTGTCCATCACTCAGGTGAAAAATCCCTAAAAATCAAATATTGATTATTTAATTGATGAATTAATTAAATAATGGAGAAAACCCCAAATCCTAAATCATTGGGATTTGCTTCGATTTGACTGAAATCAATGTCATTGGCTTGGGAATGACTGGATCTAACAATTCCTTGACTGAAGGAGGTGATCTGGGCTGATCTAGGAGTGCACCATAGCATGCAATCTTGGGAATTTTTCCCTCCCTCTCCCCTCCACACGTGTGGGCTCATCTGGATTACTTTTGGTGGATGCTTTAGTCAACGTGTTGAGGTGTTAGTCAGATCAGCTCTCTGATTAATAGTTGCACTCAGTGAGACTCAGATCAAACTCAAATAGAATCAGATCAAGCCTAGATTCACTCCACATGCAGATGCAGTCTCTCTCTCCTTGGGATTTGCGCCCCCCTTGGTCTAGATATCCCGTTTTTGCTATAAATAAAGAATAGATTACCTCTTCCAAGCTAGTTAGAACTAGGATCGAGTTGTTGTTGCTATTGTACTATTTTTATTGTTCATTTGAAATAAAGAGAAGCTTTGGAGGCAAGATGGTGCCATGTTATTGTATGTGTGGATAAGCATTGACATGTTTTACTGAGGTAACCTGTATCTATGTTCATAATTTGCTGATTGTTTGTGGATTCATTGCAAAAGATTGATAATAATTTTATTATGATCTTGATAGGAAAGGAGCTTGTTAATAAGTTTATGGGCCATCTCTTTTCTTTTGATGCATGTTTAGAGATATAGATTCAACATGTTTTATAAGTTTATATGCATGCTATTCTGAAATCTCTGTTTATGTATTAAATGGATCTCACAAGCATTTTGGCAAGTATTTGGATTCATTTGTTGGTTCCTAGCTTGGATAGGGTGCTTATTTAGCTTGTTTCCTCACTTTCTCCAAAACTTTATCAAAGGCATAGTTCCTCAACATTCCACCAGAAAACTCCACGGTTGATCTTCAAGACTTCCAACACTCTTTCTCTCTCTTCCTCCTTATAAAAATCCAAATCTTACCTGGTTACTTTGGTTACAAGATTTGTTATCATTTATATCTGTCATATTAAATTAAAACTTACATAGATCTGTTATTTCAAAGCTCATAATCTAGATCTCATTTCTAAAAGGTCTTGTTAAGCATTCTAGATCTAGTTCAGGGAAATCATCCATTTTGCATGGCAATTTAAAAAAAATCCATAGGTTGCATGCGTTAGATTTCTGTTTCTGTTTTAAAAATATGAAATCCAACAATCAGTACATATCTCATTGGCTTCCCAGAAAGCAAACCAAGATCCCAAGGAAATCTTGCTTTCCTTGGTTTCTTTTTCACCATTTTATCTAGTTTTAACTTGGTTTTGTTTGGTTTAAAGTAGGCTGATCCAAAGGTACTTTAAAATTTATTTTGGGAATATTTCATTCTCACATGCTCACTTTATTTTATCAGGAATAACATAAAGAAAAGAAGCTGTTGTTCGAAAGTGGCTTTGGGATCGTTCAAATCCCCCCATCGGGCTCCCCTTTGGCTGTAAATCTTAAATTTTGGGAAAGTTGTAAGATATTGGTTTCATCCTGTATAAGAACCAAGAGGATTCAGATCATTTTACTAATATTGTAACAGTAAATAATAAAAAAATTCTCCGATTAGGCTCTTTCGAGCCCATTCCCCATCCCCCCTGAGAGGATTCATGCCTTTTTTGTCGTTTCTCACATTGTCTTACTTCTTTTCACTTTAGATTAGTTGGATTCATGTATAATAACATGATTTGATTACTTTATCATATATCCCATATTACATTATAAAAGTAACTTGAATACTTGCCCCACGACTTCCCGATTGACCCGCAAGGAGAAAGAGATGCATGGTAGGAATAATTAGAAAACTTGTGATTTGTTCCTATTTGTTTCTTATCTTTAATTTCTGTCAATAATTGTTCTAAAATCAACCCCTCCTTGATTCCCTGAGTGAGGTCCACTTGGACCGAAAGAGGTTCCTAGAGGGTTTTTTCTTTCTAAGAAAACACTTCCTTTAAAACTCACTAAAATTGACAAGACTCTGGTGTGTATTCTCTGTACTTGGATGTTTTTCATCCGATCAGTCAAGCTGCATTAAAAACAATGTGAGTGACTAGTTTAATTAGTCTTCACCTTCCCCAATCAACCACCATCAGGAAAAAATCCAACGCCTCGATCAAACCGTAAGCGCTGTCAAAATACCCAAAGGAAGTGGGAAATCCTAAAAAGTGACCTCGAGGTGCTGATCTATGTTACACCTTTAGATTCATTATGAACAACAGTCTTAGAGACTCCATTTAGCCAACATATTCCTTGTGGGTAGTCCTGAAGGTTTAGTTTTGGACATACTCTAGGTACTCTCGGGTATATTTGGAGTCCCCCCCTCGCCTAATTTTAATCAACTCATATTTCACATTAACTTAGAACTTACCAAGACACACTGAGTCGCTTGAGGATTTCGGCCATGTTCCTCCCCCCAAGGTGTGTGAAATGCGGAAACATTTTTTGGTGTCGTTGCCATGGATAAATATTTTTATTCCTCAGTACGACTTAGCTTAACTTTTTTCTAAACAACTAAAAAGATAAAAAATATTTTATTGATCTTGTCTTTAAAAAAAATAAAAATTAAAACTCGATCCATCTAGCGACTCCACTGTCTAACATCCCTCCAAGAATTTCTACCCGAAGAAACTGCCATCAATTATTCAATCCTCTCCCCGATCTCGAAAGGTTTATTAGGGAAATATTTAATAGGAATATTTCTCGTAGAAACCTTGAAAATTTAGGAGACCAGTCCCTCTCAGATATCCATCACTTATTTGTAGAGAGTCATGTTCACCAATCTCAAGGAATGAAGGAATTATTCAAACCCCTTGACTTTTGTCAGATATAAGGTGCTCCCCATGCCATTCCAAAACATGCTATCAAGAAGTTCCCCATATTTTAGGGCAATAATTCCATCACTGCCAAGTTTCATCTTTGAAAGTTTGAAAAGCACCTAGTCAGTTATTGCAATGATATTGCCCATGACCATGATGATGTCAAAATGAATCTCTTTTCTTTATCCCTAGAAGATGATGCTAAAGAGTGGTACCTCGACCTAGATGATGATTCATATAAAACTCTTAGCGAATTCCAAGATGGTTTTAGGAAGAAGTGGGGAGAAAAGAAGGAACCAAGACATCTGTTTGCTACCCTTTATAGCATAAAGAAGATGGAGAATGAAACCATGGATGAATTTAACACTAAATTCAAGTTTGTAGTTGCTAACCTTCCTAGAGACATCAAGCCACAAAATGCCTCTATCCTCATATCCTACATTGAAACCTTCACCGGTGACTTAAGGTACCAATTGAGAGATAAATAACCAGCTGATCTGAAAACTACCTAGGAATTGGCCAAGAAAATCGAAAAGAATATGCAATCTTCAGGCAAGTCCAACATTCTAGGTTACACTAGGGGAAACACTTCCTACAACAAAGAGAAGGGCAAATTCGTTGAATCAGAAGAAAAGGGAACTTCTAAAGATCCCATGGAAAAGGTGACGAACATGATAAAAAACCTGGTTACTAGTCAAAACCAACAAATGACCAATCATTTTGCACAATTGAATCATATGGAAAATAGAATAATCACAAAGGAAAGGAATAATGGACCTAGGAACTTTCAGCCCAAGTAGAATCAGATGTATCAAAGAAAATTTCCTCAGCAAGATCATAGGATTCCAAACCAGTTAGACTCAGCTAACATGGTAGAAGAAGTAATTCCATGGTGTAGACCCTGTGAACAATTCCACCAAGAAAGCACTTGTTATGTTGCAAATCCAGTCATCAAACATGGACTTCCTGAGGTCAGTAGTCAGGAAACAACTTCAAGCGAGCCTAATCATGTATACATGGTAGGCCAAGCCTACACTTTGTTACCAGCTACATAGTACAAACCTAAGGTTGAAACCATTGTATAATATTATAGTGAAACTTATGATGAAAACCATGATGTGCATGATGGGAATCCTATGTATTCTCCATATAATGATGACAGTCTGGAAGGTTTACTGCCTGTGACCTTTTCTCTAAATAAAATGAGTATGAAAATGAGGACAAGTATAACTTGGAGCATGATACAAGTGATGAAGACTCCCTTATCTCCGACAAAGATGTTGATGAGGAGTCTTGGACATTCATGGAAAATCCAGTCCATGACATGAATCAAAAGGAAAATAATGAACCAAAAACTTTTGATGGTTTTGTTGATTCTCCTGTCTATGGCATATCTAAAGGAGAGAGCATGGACCATGTGGCCTTGGGAAACTTTGATATGGAAAAGGACCATGCAGTTTATCCATATGATTAGTTTGAGCCATATATCAGTACCAGTAATGAAGACAAAGAGAACTTGATATCAGCAATGGGGAATTCATCACATCTGACATAGATGGTGTTGATGACTATTGGGATTTTCGTGGATATCTTATTAAGAATTCTATATATGCTATATCCAGCAAGGGGAATGTCTATTTAGAAATTTGTGGAAGTCTAATCTACTATACTTACATAGAGGGAAGCATGGATCTAGAGACCTGGAAAAATCCTAGTATAGAAAAGGAGCATTCAAAACTCTTATATGGTCATTCAAAGTCATATTATGCAGAGCCACACAAAGGTATCAATAATGAAGACATTGGGAAGCAGTGTTGTGAAAATACAAATATGATGCAGTCAGTAGAATATTAGTCTCAACTATCATCTTCACATATAGAGTTTCTTTATAATTTGGATCCACCTGGGACTTATACAATGAGTTATCATCCGGTAAGCCCTGATGATCGATATGATGGTGTAGTCAATCTGCCTCATCACTCTGATTTGTATATCAACCCTATCCAGTCATGGATAGAAACAGCTTGCGCAAGCACCTACCAGTTTGGGAAGAAGTTTGATGACATTATTCATGCCTATGATTTCCCATCCATCTCGCCCATTCTGGATCATCACGCAGGTTTGCATTTTATGAATAAAGTATCCTTACTTTGGCTAGTAACCAAAGACAAGGAATTTTTTTTTATGTTAATAAAATGCTTAGATGGTTACATTGGATTTCTGATTACACTTAACCTTTTTTTTATCATGCTTAGAGTAGGAAAATAAGCTCCTTGAAAGAGAGCATTTACTTTCTGCATTTATGTTTTGTACTTATCTATAACAAAACTTTTCCTTCATTAGTTAGCTACATTTATTTTGTTTGAATAAATCAGCTTAATGGTTCATTTGGATTTCATATAAAACTTGTGCTACTAAGGTTTTCTTGTCAAGTTGAGATGTTTTTACAGCATGTATAAACCATATATTTTAGTGTTCTCATATCCTCTCCTTGCCTTAAAGATAAGATCGAGCACACGTCCCACAGTTGGAGCTAGATATTACCACCTAAGTTGTACTTAGTGGTTTTTTATCAAGTGAGCCTGGTGAACCATACAAAGATGACTTGTTCCGAATTCAAACGACCTTCGGAAGTGCTTCTGGGAAGTGCTTGTTGTACTATATCACATGTTCATACCCTATAGGGGAGTTGTAATAAAATGTTCTAGCATGATAGTGTCTGTAAAAGACTCGATCTCTTAGACTTTATTTGGCAATCCGATCAGCCTAGGGTGTTTTTTCCCTTGGTTATTATTGGTTGTTGAACAAACGACTGGTAATTTTTGAGTTTTTCACTCAATACCTCCAAAGTTGGGGTGGTCGGCTTGGCATTTAAGCCTATTGGGGTTATTAGAGTCTATGTGTCAATGTATAAACATGGTAGGTATTATGGTTGAGTCATATGAACATGTCTAAGTCCCTATTGTAATATCATAAATCACATAAGGTTAACTAATAATACATACTAAAACATACATATAAAATAGAGGCAAGAGATAAGAACAAGTAGGTAAATTAATAGATTATATTATAAGAATGAGTCCATACCACACAGAGAACTGAACTGAGTTCTCATCTGGCTTAACAGCCTAATATATATGATTACAGAACGATTACAAAATAAATTCCTGTCAGTTCAGTGAACCGACATGACCTTTAGGTGGACGACCTCATCTCTAGTTTAGTCGGCCGACTGAATTAGTCGGCTGATTGACTAAGTCGGCTATTTTTCAAGTCGACTTATCAACTTTCTCCTTCTACATCTCCCCCACAAACAAAATGTTTCTTTGTCCCGAAGAAACAGGGAGGTATAAAATTCTTCCTGGTTGGTCGTAATAGTTATTGTGGTGGGCTGTGAAGTCTGATGGTCGGTATTTTCTATACATAGACTTCTACAATGGCAGGGGCTGTTACTATGAGGTGATGTTGGAAATCTGTCCAACTTTACAAAATTTTCTGGATGTCGATTGTGAGTGTGGTCAAGCCTGATAAGATCGACATCTTCTCTGAAATGGAGACTTCAGCTATCCTCTCCATGTCGGGATCCATAAACTAGTCCTTTTCCATTGTAGTCTCGATAAGTCATTTCATCTGCGGGCAGATGATGTTGACTTTTTCCAAGTTATGGAGAGCTTGTTGCACCCACTGATGTGCTTCCCTTTCTAGTCTCTACAGTTTTGTTGTTTCAAGCACTATTTGTTCTTCTATTGTCGTTCTGATTGCTTCCTTAGTGGTTTTCCTACTTTCTAATGCCTGAATCCCTTGTCGAGTTTGCCGAGTCTGCTGATAGACTTGCCCGTAGTAATTAGGCCAGTCTTTGAGTATTTCTTCTGTTATAATAGAATCCTCCATGTGATCTTGCAACACTTTATAGGCTTTAGAAAAGGTAGTGTGCTGTGCCATTAGGAGTCTGGCAGTTTCTTCTTTTTGTTCCTCCTTGGTTTCCTGAATGTGAGCTTGGAGTGCTGACACCATGCTCTCAAATAGATGATACACCCTTTCAAGCGGTTTGTCTATGTCGACCTCTACGGGACCCGATAGGACGAAATGGGCCAGGTTTCGGCATTCGGTGAGGAACTCGACCTGTTCTGCATTCATGTCGTTGAGTTCCTTATTTCTTTCCTCACTCCTTGTCTTTGCTTCACCTGCTAGGGTCTTGAGGAGTTGTCCTAGCTCTGGTTCGGTCAGGAAGCTTGCATCCTTCAATCTGATCTAAACCTTTGATGGCTCTCCATGATGCTCCTTCTTCTGTTTCTCCTTCCTCTTCTTATGCTTTTCTTTTTCTGCTTGTGTCGACACCTGTGTACCTGCAAAAGTCAACTCGGGATCTTTGGTTTGTGGGATGGTGGTCGATGGTATCTTTGGTTGGGGAGGTGGGATGGTTGCTGCTTCTAGTGGATTCGATGCAGGGGGTGCATAAGTGGTCGTAGTTGGTACTGATGGTTGTGGGGGGGTTTGCTCTGAGTCAAGGGGTGGTGGTGGTGATGGATTTGGTGAGCGGTCGGGGGTGACTGGGTTGGGGGAAGGTTGGGTAAGTGGTGGATTGTTGGGATGAGGAGGTGAGTCTACATTGGAGAATATTTGGTTAATTTTTCAAGCTATGTCCTCCTCAGTTTCTTCTCCTTCAGTCAGTGCAGTGGCTGGTAGGTCAGCTTGGGGTACAGATGGAGTGATAGTCAATGACCGACGTGCAACCACTTCAGCTTCCTTGTCGAGGTTTCTCTCAAAATTTGACGTGATGGTTGCAAAGGTTCTGGACTGGGCTTCTTGTCCTGGTTGGTGTCCACCGTCTGTGAAGAGAGGTGCTTTGGTGGATATCTTCTAGGCCAACGTAAATAACTCAAGCAGTTTCTCAATGAATGCCTGCAAATCTTTGTCTTTGTTGAATTTTTCCTTCACCTCTTCCGACATCACACTTTTGCACAAGTCGAGGGGGCTTACTGACTGTAGTGTCAGTACTTGTTCTTCGGTTATTTTTGTCGGTGAGGGGGGTGGAGGTGTAGACATAAGATTGACGATGTTCTCACGCGTTGTCATGGTATTAGATTTCTTTGGTCGACCCACCAATGCTCCTGCCTCGACATATCTTTGGATCTAGGCTTCGACCATCATGTTATTTGTTGTGGCATCCTCTATTATGTCGAGGGCCGTGGATGCTAGTTCCTCCTCATCTTCTAATGAGTCTACAAGGATAAGCTTACGCTTACCTTTTCCTTGTTGTTGTTGTTGTGTCTTGAGCTTATTCCTGGCCACTGCTATCTCTTTTGAAAATTTTCTAATGATGCCTTTTGTGACAGCATACTCGATGTTTTCTAGCTTTGTCTCTCCCCTTGGCACCAAGGTCGGGACGACACTTTCTGCAGTCGGAGTGATGGACTGCTGCTCTAGCTGTGGTTCTGCTGCTTGGGGTTCAACCCTCTTTGCAGTCGAAGGTTTGATGGTTATTTGAAGTCGGACAGTGTGTTCAATCGGTGTCTCATCTGACACAAATGTGCTAATATATAGGTTGAGCTCATAGTCTTCCTCTTTTTCCTGGTCTGTGAGCAGCTCCTCGATCGAGAAGTCGATCTGCTTTGCTGCTGGTGGTACTGGTATTTTGGTTTTTTCCTGTCAAGACAGTTCTCGAAAGATCTGGTCGACTGATGGATATTAGTCAAGGGCTTTGGCATTTGAGTTATTATCCTACATGTACCACACCGAAGTATGGTCGAGTTCTAGCTGGATGTGGGAGTTCGTCGGTATATTTCTTTGGATTTTTTCCAGCACCCTCCATCTAGTCGTGCAGATTTTGAGCTGTTGAAACCAGTTCTCCAGCAGTACTTTCCCGTGCTTATGCTCCTGCAAGGTTCCTCTCTGGGAGAATGGTTTAAATCTCCACATGTGGAACCTCGACAGTTCCTAAAATACTAGATTCCCCTCTGGGCAGATGTGGTACATGACTATCCATAAGATTAGGGAGGGGAACTTGATGATTCCCCCCATTTCTTGGCACCTTTCACAGATGGTCTTGACCATGTCAGCTACATATTCAACCCATCTATATATCCTTCTATCGGTGGCAATGGTTTTGACAGCTTCTAACATGTCTAACTTAAGGTCGCTGCCTCAACCTGACATGGTGAGTGTGATTGCGATTATTTTGGCCACAATCTGTGGCATTCAGGTTGTGATTTGGCTAATCATCAGTCCCTTCGAGTTCTTTCCCAAAGTCGACCCAGTTAGCTCTTCGACTAGCCCTTCTTTGATACCAACTGGTACTGGGTTTCCTTCATTTGAGAGACCGATGAGCTGGGAGATGACTTCTCCTGAGATGTCGACCGATTGGTCGAAGTAGAACCGGCCATTGTGGTACTGGCTGATGATGAATTTTACAGCAGTCTCCTTTGTTCCACCAAAGCTATCCATGAGTGGTGCATTGGAATAGTTGAATATAGTGCTATATTCGATCTTTTATGTGGCTTGAGTGGCCTTTTTGTTAACATAGGCCCATTCTTGATCTTAGGCTCGGCCTAGTTTTTCTGCCATGAGCCTTCCTGCACCTTGGAATTCTTAATGTTTTTTATCCTGCGGACTAAAGGGGTATCCGTAGCATGTAGTTCCTTGGTTTTCGTCGAGGCTCTAGTTTGTTTGGGTGCCATTGTGTCAGTTTGGTGGTTGATTTCACTAAGGGTTTCTCAAATTTTAGTCGACTGGATGCTCTGATGCTCTCTCTAGATGAATTGCAGTGAATGAACCTTTGGCGGTCCAGTATTTATAGGAAATGATGTGGATGTGTTCGTCGGTCAGTGTATTAATGGCAGACGTGATGTTCCAGTTGGACTACTAAGGTGTGCGTTAATGGTGAATTCCTTTCGGTGCTCGATGTCATGAATGCGCGATGGGACTATCGAGGTTGTCGGTTGATGTCGGTTATGAAAATTGTTGATGGAAGTGGTCGGTCGATGAAAATGGTCAATGGTCCTATGTCGATGGGAATGATGTCGGTTATCAAAATGGTAATTTCCTGTCATGTTTTTCTAGATGTACGGTACTATTTTGCTTTTTTGCTTTTTAGGTTTTTATAGCTTTTTGTTTACGGTTATGGTCGTTATAGAGATTTTTTTTTTGAATTACTAGTTTCTGTAGCGTTTTAGTCGGGCTTCATTAACGAGCTTCTGAAATACTATGCCTTGTAATGTCCTTAGTCAGACTGATCCATTGGAATGTATCTCTTCGACAACGTAGGGCCCCATCCATTCTGTATGGAATTTTTTACGTTTTCCTTTTAATCGGTTATTGTAAAGTAAGGCAAGATCTCCTACCGACAAGTTTTTGTTTTTGATGTTTTAGTCGTGCCAGGATTTCCATTGCTATTTCTGGATTTCTTGATGTTGTATTGCCATTAGTCGGTGCTCTTTGAGTTTTCTTAGTTGCAATAGTTGGTCCTTTCTTCCTTGTTCAACATTGACATGGAGGATCTCTGCGATGATAGGTGTCTGTTGTCGAAAATGTAGTGGAACTACTGCTTGTTGTCCATAGACTAGTCAAAAAGCAGTTTGGTTGGTCGAACATTTATATGCTGTTCTGTATGCCCATAATACTGCTGGTATTTTCTTGTCCCAGCCATCCTTATCGGCATTACATATTTTGGTTAGTCCTTTTGTTAATGTTTTGTTAAAGGCTTCAATTGCTCCATTCGACTGAGGATGGTATGTTGTACTTCGACGATGGTCGATTTGGAACTGGTCAGTTAAGGTTTTGATAGTTTTATTGATGAAGTGTGTTCCTTGGTCACTAATTAGGGTTAGTGGACATCCAAATACAATGATGATATTTTTGTATATAAACCTAGTAGCTATCTGACTAGAACATGTGTCGATTGGTTCATCCTATGCCCATTTAGTTACATATTCAACTACATTTATGATATACCTTACACTTGTCCTTTTTGCTGGTATAGGAAATGGTCCTATGAAGTCTATGGCCCAAATTTCAAATGTCAAACTTGGGTTCACTAATATCAAATGCATTTATGTGCTAGGCAGGGGTCGACCTATTCGTTGACATCTGTCACATTGACTGACAAAATTTTTGCAATCTCTTTGGAGTGTCGACCACCATAATCCTGACTGTTGGATTTTCTTTGCAGTTGCGTCTGCTTGGAAATGTCCTCCGGCAGGTCCATAGTGTGATTCATGCATAATGTTGTCTCGTTCGTGTTCTAGTACACACCTTCTGAGGATGTCGTCTAACCCCATTTTGTATAAGAATCCATTTATAAGACTGTATGGTGCAACCTTCATAGCTAAGATCTGCTTTTTCTTTGTACTCATTCCTTCTGGTGCATGTCCATCTTCCAAGAACTGGGCTATTTCTTCTAGTTCTGCTAGGACTAATTCTATCTAAAATAAATGTGCATCAGGTAAGTCATCGTTGACTCCTGTTGGTTCTTCTCCTGTGTCGATTTGGGATAAATGGTCGGGACCGACATTTAACTTGCCTAGTCAAACAACAACTTCAAATTTGAATTCTTGGAATAATAGTAACCATCGATAGATTCTTCCATGATGTAGTGGTTTATTGACGAGATACTTAAGTGCTTGATGGTTTGTATAGAATATAAATGGGTTAGCTAAGAGATAATGTTGATATTTTTGTAGTACAAAGACCATTACTAGGGATTCTATTTTTGTTGTCGAATAGTTTCTCTCAGCCTTGTTTAATTTTTTTCTACTGTAAACTAGAGGGTAATCCAATCCATCATCGCCTGGTTGAGTTAATATTGCTCCTATTACTAGGCCTGATGCATTAGTATGAACATGGAATTTGATTGACCAGTTTCGAAACCTTAGGATTGGTGCTTCGACTAGTTTTCTTTTCAATTTTTCGAATGATATGTGGCACTCCTCTGTCCATTTGAACTCTTGATCTTCCCTTAGGAGTTCTTCAAGTGGATAGGTCATATCTGAATAATACCTTATGAATTTTTTGTAATAGCCTATGTGGCCAAGTAACACCCTGACTTGTTTTGGGTTCACTGGTGGTTTTAGGTTGAGGATAATTTTGATCTTTGCAAAGTCAACCTTAATACCTTCCTTACAGACAATGTGCCCGAGTAATATCCTTATGGGGGTCATGAATATGCATTTCTTGATGTTTAGGGAGAGTTGAATTTGTCGACATCTCTCCAACATAAGTTTGAGCCATTTGAAATGATCCTTTAACATGGATTATATTGTCCAATCATCAAAGTATATTGCCATGGTCTTGTAGATATATTCCTGAAATGTTTTGACAACAATTCTAGAAAATACTGCAGGTGCATTTTTTAATCCAAAAGGCATAACTTTGTAAGCAAATGAACCAAATTCACACACAAAGGTTGTCTTTTTCTGGTCTTCCTTAGCTATTGGGACTTGGTAATAACCTGAGAATCCATCTGTAAATGAGTAGCATTCATGTCCTACAACTTCATTTAAGATTTCATCTGCACAAGGAGTTGGAAATGGGTTTGTCAGTGTCACTTTGTTTAGTTCTCTGAAGTCGACACAAATTCTTAATTTGGTCGGATCATGTTTCTTAGGCTATACAACCATTAGACTTGCCCATTCTTATTGGTCAATAGATAGATGATGCCTGCTGTTAACATGTTATCAATTTCGTTTTTGACTATCTTTTTGTATTTGTGAGCTAGTTTATATGGCCTTTTCTTCGCAGGTCTAACATCAGGCTTAGTATCAATCTTCATTTCTCCCATTTCATGGACTAAGCCTTTGAGGTCTTTATAATCTCGAGCAAATACATCTTGGAAATCTTTTAATAAGTTCACTAACTCTGTGGTCTGCTCTTGACTCCAGTAGTCACCAATCTTTGCCATTTTTGGTCTATCATCATTTGAGATGTCAAAATACCTAGTTTTGACTTTAGCATCTAGCCATTCTGGGGATTTGGCTTCGTTGATCGGTCGACTTCCTTCTTTAAAC
Source organism: Pseudotsuga menziesii (assembly GCA_001517045.1). NCBI lineage: Eukaryota > Viridiplantae > Streptophyta > Pinopsida > Pinales > Pinaceae > Pseudotsuga > Pseudotsuga menziesii. The sequence continues at coordinate 37,473 of LPNX010290500.1, forward strand.
TATGAGGATGTGGCAGGGAAGTCGGCTGCAATCATTCTGTCGGTGTCCTGTTTTTCGGTTGTTTCTACTTTAAGGATTGTACAGATAGGTTTGGTCGTTTCAACATGGTTTGATTTCCATATAAAGCTTTTCCCTTCTGTATTTTCATTTTCTAATTGTATTCTTTTCAATTATGTCAGTATCTTCGTATGTATATTGTTACATTTCCTTGTATGTTGGTAATATTTTAAGGGTTTGTTTTTGGTCGGCTGGATAAATTCTTTAATCTATTTTGTTGTTTCGACCAAGTTTTCATTCTATGGTATGAAGTTGAAATATTTAATGAAATTTTCCTTGAGTTCATGCCATAAGAATGTTTCACCTCTAGCTTCTTCCATTTTATACCATTTGTTTGGTAAGTTGGCTAGGGTTGATGGGAACAGGTTTGGCCATGCTCGTTCATCCTTGTAACCAAGTCTTCTCCATTCTTTTTCACACGTTTTAATATGATCTTTTGGGTTTTGTCCTTGAGTGAATATGGGTATCTGGGCTTGATGGGTTATCTTCTTTCCTCCAAACCTTTCCACAAAGTAAGTTGAAGCTGTTGTCCAGGTCTACAGTCTCGTCTGATGTGTATCCAACCATTGAGCAACTTGTCCTGTAAAAGTTAGGTTTTGAAGTTGGCCATGTTCACCAATATTTTTGGAAACTTGTTCTACATGCATGACTGGTGATTCCCTTTCCTTGTATATTGGTACCTGTGTAGTATTTACATTGGTAGGTTGTAAGGTAGGGTATTCCCTAATTTTATTCTCAAAGATTTTTGGGACAATGGACACTATGAAGCACCGTTAGGTGGGTTTTTTCTGCACTTTTTGAATAGTCCAACGCCCTCTTGCTTGTGTTTATTAGTTCTCGATCTCCCAATCATACAATTCTGTGTCTGAATTATAACCAACTGAGTCTTGGTTTCCTAAATGAAGTTCTTTGTATATGTTAGGTTCTGTATAATCTGCATTTTTTTGGATCTGGTAGAGTTGTCGGACGTCAACTTCTTCATCGATAGGTTCAGTCCAAGGTTCTCTGTGAGATGGGTGAATAGGTATAATGACCTTTTGTCCATTTCCTTTCAATTTGATCCTCTCTTTGTCCAAGGATATCGATGCTTTCATATTTCTACCCCAAGGTCGACCTACTAACATTGGGAAGGAGCTGGATTCTTCTTGAGGGTCAATGATCTCGAAGTCAAATTTGGTCGAGATTCCTTTTATAGTCATGTCAAAGTTCTTCCAAATTCCAATAGGTTCAATAAGGTCTTGGTCGGCTAGTTTCAAGTATATGCCTGACTCATGTAGTCGAGGTTTTCCCATTTGTTCCCAAGTGTCACAAGTCATGATGTTTACTTGTGATCCAAAGTCGAGCACTACTTGTTGAACGTGGTATCCTTCGATTTCTAGACCGACAAGTGCGTTGGCATCACCTTTGTATTTTTTATTTAAGCTGCAGATGTTCTTTGTTTGTTTTTCAGGGTTGTTACATTTTATTTCGTACAACAAATTGATGAACTGAGATATTGAGTTGTCTTTTTGGACGAGATGGATTAATTCATTTATTGTGTTATATCAATTGTCGTGAGTTTGTTCTTGTCGTACAATTTCTTTGAATACATTGGTTTCTTCTTTGTATGTTTGTTTTTCTTTGAGTGGATTAGGATAGAGATTTTTCTCTTTGATTTTGTTGATTCGTGGGTTATCACTTCCTGTCTTTGTTCCTTGTCGAGTTACAATATGCAAATTTTTTGTGTTTATTACCTCATTTTTTTGCACACAAGACAAGACATTAACATTTTTCTTTGTATTAATTTTTTCCAACATGGTAGGACAATTATCTAGTGAGTGATCCCATACTCCACAATGAGTACAAAATTTGAGATTAGTTCTGTCTTTATACGGACAATCTACATACCGATGTCCCTCCTTATAACATGTAAATCACTAGATGGGTCGACGCGGTCGGTTGTCACGATTCCCAGGGAATTGACCTCTTCCTCCGAAGCCTCCACGTCGATTTTCATACCGACGCTCATATATTCAACCATCATATCTCTAATCATTCTGATCTTTTGGTAGATTGTTTTCTCATTTTGTGCAACTGCAGTGGTTTGGTAGACTGCATGGTAGTTCTGTCAGTTCTTCAGGTTCAAATGGCAGTTGGTTGTATTATGATTTTTGGTTTCATAGATTGCACACCAGGATGCCTTGCAATTTTTCATATTGAACGGGCAGTCTTTTTTCAAGTGGTCCCCATGTTCCTAGCAAATGTCGCAAAAATATTTCGTCTACACAAATTGAATGTCCTGTCGACTGTATTCCTGTCGACAGTTATCTTTGGAGTGGACGGCCGTCGAGCATTTGGTGCACCAAATTTCCTAATTCTTGAGGTTTAACTCCTTCAAAGACTTTTGTACACTTTCCAGCTATTATTCCAATATGTGGTCAGTGAAGTAAGCGGGTATGTCCTCATCCATCTCCACTTGGAGAAGCTTTGTGAACGCATCTTCATAGGATTTGAATGTTTCCAGACTGATGTGTCGACCGAATTTCTGAGATAACCCTACAAGAAACCACTAGATTAGTAATTGTTCATCTATAACATAATCCAGCTGGCTCAGAAGGTATTTCTAGCGCTTATCATAGTCGTAGACGGTTTCCCCTGGCTTCTGTGATGTTGTTTTTAGTTTTTTCGTTGCTAGGTATTTGGCATCTAGAGTTTTGAAAAATGATAAACATTGTGCCTTGATCTCAGCTTTTGTTGCTCTAGGTCTTCTTTCCGAAAAGGTCATATACTAGGTCAATTCCCTTTTCCTCAAGGCACCTGCAAACTGTGCCATTTGTCCATCTTCATCTGTAACTTGGTTGGCCTCCCAAGTGGACTCGCAGACGAACCAGTGTCATATGGGGTCCTCATCCCCCTCATATAGAGGAATGTGAATTGATCCGTGACCCATTTCTAAATCACTGTCACTTCTCTCAAGAGGTGGCGGTGGTGGAGGTGGGTTGGGGGTGAGGGTGGTGGGGTTATTGTTTTATTTGTCTCTATGGGACTATGGTCGATGGAAATTCCATTCTCATTGGTTTTCAATTCTTTGTCGACTGGCAGTCAGTTGATGTCGACTTCTACTGTCGATGGCCCACTGCAACTATTTGTCCGTAGTTCTGAATGTTCTATGTCTTCTAAAGCTATGTTTGGTGGGGGGGGTGCTCCTTCACGTGTCGATAAGAGTAAGTGGATACTTCGATTGAAGGGTACCGCTTGAAAGGTAACCCAATTCCCTTCCTCTGTTTGATGTATAATGAGGTGTCGTCCAATGTATGTTTCATTGTCTAGTCAACTCCATATACCAAAGTCACCAGCTTGTAGTCGGAGGTCCTCTTCGATAATAGTCTATATCCAAGTACACGGATTCAACGGAGAGAGGGTTGTTCCTTCATGGGGAGCTCTTAATTGGAGAGCTTCTGGATGCTCTATCCACAGTTCTTCCTCCGTATGGGATGCCTCTAGTTCCACGCCTTCTTCATGTCGGTCATGACCTGACTCTCGCGAATTATTTTCCTGGTCGATCGCCCTAGGAATCCTTCCTCTATGCATCTCTAAGGCTCTTTCTCTTCTTGCTTCTCTCCTCTATTGTGTCTCTTCCCTCTCTATTTTCTGAATGTCTGACATACCTTCATGTGATACTATTCTCTTGAGTTCTCTTTTGGTCGACTTCTCATTACTGGTGAATGGTATCTGTTTCTAGTCGACTAGAATCCACTCTACTCTATCATGACTTATGACCAGCTACCCCCCCCATAGCCTACCTGATTATTTCTAGAAATCCCAAATAGTTTGCTCTACTTGCTCAGGAAGTATTCCCACTCCCTTTCTGCAATAAATTTTTCCCACTTCTTTTGCTTTTCCGCCTAGTTAGAGTTTGTTGGCAGTTCATGAAGTGATGGTCGAGGTTTGAAAATATGTCCTAATCCTTTTTCGATCATAAATTTGAACAACAAATTCAGTAAGGAACAGAGAAATTGCTCGGTGATGTCTATGTAAAATTTCTCCTTGACGGTTTCCACCGAAGTTCTATCTTCAACTGCTTGCTCCTCACAGAAGTCGTCGGTGATTTTCTCGAACCACTCCGACAAGTTTGTTCTACCTCCTCGGATCAGATTTTCGAGCAACTGTTGTTCTTTAGTCCCTTTCGGCTTTCTCATCCAGGAGTTTCTTCAGAAGTTGGGGCACTGATTCTACAAAATTCTCATGTGTTTTGGTGAAAAATATTTCTTTTGCTTGCGCGATTGTTAATATGTTCCTTCGTGCGTAATTCTACAAATAGTTTGCAACTTTACGTTCCCACCAGTCCTTAATATCCTGCTCTGGTATCATCTGTTTGCATACATTTCAGACATGTACTACCGGCAACGAAACCAATGTTGTAATCTCACAGATCACATAAGGTTAACCAATAATACATACTAAAACATACATATAAAATAGAGGCAAGAAATAAGAACAAGTAGGTAAATTAACAGATTATATTATAAGAATGAGTCCATACCACACAGAGAACTCAACTAAGTTCTCATCTGCCTCAACAGCCTAATATATATGATTATAGAATGGTTACAAAATAATTACCTGTCGGTTCGGTGAACCGACATGACCTTTAGGTGGCCGACCTAATCTCTAGTTTAGTCGGCCGACCGACTTAGTCGGCTGATCGACTAAGTCGGCTCATCGACTAAGTCGGCTATCGTTCAAGTCGACTTATCGACTTGGTCCTTCTACAGTCCCTCTCAATTTTTAATTTTTTAATTTTTTAATTTTTGAAGTTTTTAAAATTTTTAATTTTTCCACAAAAATTAGGGTATTTTTTAATAGTGTAATTGGAAAAATTGGTTTTGTGATAAAAGTGGGCTCAATAATCAGTTTCAGTCATGGGGTGCTCATTTTGAAGCTAAGAGTACCATGTAAACCCATAGACCCACTTTTTCTAATTATTGAGCGATTTTTCCATCACTCAAGTCAAAAATCCGTAAAAATCAAATATTGATTATTTAATTGATGAATTAATTAAATAATGGAGAAAACCTCAAATCCTAAATCATTGGGATTTGCTCCCATTTGACTGAAATCAGTCTCATCGGCTTGGGATTGCCTGGATCTGACAATTCCTTGACTGAAAAAGGTGATCTGGGATGATCTGGGAGTGCACCATAGCTTGCGATCTTGGGAATTTCACCCTCCCTCTCTCCTCCACATGTTTGGGCTCATCTGGATGAGTTTTGGTGGATGCTTCAGTCAACTGGTTGAGGTGTCAGTCAGATCATTTAAATTTTAGCTCTTGGATTGACAGTTGCACTCAGTGAGACTCAAATCAGAATCAGATTGACTCAGATCAGGCCCAAATTCACTCCACATGCAGCTACAGTCTCTCTCTCCTTTGGATTTGTGCCCCCTGGGCAAGATCTCCTGTTTTTGCTATAAATAAAGCATAGATTAGCTCTTCCAAGCTAGTTAGAACTGGGATTGAGGTGTTGTTGCTATAGTACTGTTGTTATTGTTCATTTGAAATAAAGAGAAGCTTTGGAGGCAATACAGTGTCATGTTATTGTATGTGTTGATGAGCATTTCCATGGTTTACTGAGGTAACATGTATCTATGTTCATAATTTGTTGATTGTTTGTGGATTCATTGCAAAAGATTGATGATAATTTTATTATGATATTGATAGGAAAGGAGTTTGTTAATAATTTTATTGGCCATCTCTTTCCTTCTGACGCATGTTTAGATATGTAGATTCAACATGTTTTATAAGTTTATATGCATGCTATTCTGAAATATCTGTTTATGTATTAACCGGATCTCACAAGCATTTTGGAAAGTCTTTTGATTCAGTTGTAGGTTCCTAAATTGGAGAGAGTGCTGATATAGCTTGTTTCCTCACTTTATTCAAAATTTTCTCAAAGGCATAGTCCCTCGACATTCCACCGGAAAGCTCCACGGTTGATCTTCAAGAATTCCAGCTCTCTTTCTCTCTCTTCCTCCTTATAAAAATCCAAATCTTACCTGGTTACTTTGGATAGAGGATTTGTTATAATTTATATCTATCATATTAAATTAAAAATTACATATATATTTTATTTCAAATCTCATAATCTAGATCTCATTTCTAAAAGGTCTCATTAGGCATTCTAGATCTAGTTCAGGGAAATCGTCCGTTTTGCATGGAAATTTAAAGAAAATCCATAGGTTGAATGCGTTAGATTTATGTTTTTGTTTTAAAAATATTAAATCCAGAAATCAGTGCATATCTCATTGGATTCCCAAACATCAAGCCAAGATCCCAAGGAAAGCTTGCTTTCCTTGCTTCCTTTTTCACCATTTTAGCTAGTTTTAACTTAGTTTTGTTTGGTTAAAAGTAGGCTGAACCAAAGGTACTTTCAAAGTGATTTTTGGAATATTTCATTCTAAAATTATCGCTATATTTTATCAGGAATAACAGAAATAAAATAATCTTCTGTTCGAAAGTGGCTTTGAGATCGTTCAAATCCCCCTAGGGGGGCTCTCCTTTGATTGTAAATTTTAAATTTTGGGAAAGTTGTAAGATATTGGTTTCATCATATATAAGAAACAAGAGGATTCATATCATTTTACGCATATTGTAATAGCAAATAATAAAAAATTTCTCTGAATAGGCTCTTTCGAGCCCATTCCCCATCCCCCCTAGGGGGTTCATGCCTTTTTTGTCATTTCTCGCATTGTCTTACTTATTTTGAATTTAGATTAGTTTAATTAATGCATAATAACATGATTTTATTACTTTATCACATATTCCATATTACGTTATCAAAGTAACTTTAATACTTACCCCACAACTTCCCGATTGACCTGCAAGGGGAAAGAGATGCGTTGTACGAATAATTAGAAAACTTGTGATTTGTTTCTATTTGCTACTTATCTTTAATTTATGTCAGTAATTTTTCTAAAATAAACCCCCTCCTTGATTCCCTGATTGAGGTCAACTTGGACTGAAAGAGGTTCCTGGAGGGTTTTTTCTTTCTAAGAGAACACATCCTTTACAACTCACTAAAATTGACAAGACTCCAGTGTGTATGCTCTGTACTTGTCTACGGTTCATTTGATCAGTCAATATGCATAAAAAGCAACATGAGTGACTAGTTTAATTAGTCTTCACCTTCCCCAATCAACCACCATCAGGGGAAAATCAAACGCCTCGATCAAATCGTAAGTGGTGGCAAAATACCCAAAGGAAGAAGGAACTCCTGAAAAGTGACCTTGAGGTGTCGATCTCTGTTACACCTTTGGGTTCATTATGAAAAACAATCTCAGAGACTCCATTTATCCCACATATTCCTTGCGGGTAGTCGTGAAGGTTTAGTTTTGGACATACTCCAAGTACTCTCGGGTATATCTGGAGTCCCCCCCTCGCCTAATTTTAATCAACTCATATTTCACATTAACTTAAAATGTACCAAGAGGCAATCACAAAATGTTCACTCCAAGCACATGCAAGTACATTGATTATTTTATGACTCCATTTTAAGGTACTGACTATTTTATTTCTATATATATATCTATATATTGTGTCGCAGCATTGTGCTTTCGTGCGCTCATTTTTTTATCTTGTCATCTACGGTTGTTTATGGTTAAATTTCAAACTCCTAAGTAACTCATTCAGTTTAACATCATCATACTAAATATTTTTTCCTTAGTAACATAATGGGGTCGACCCCCTTGGCTTCGTTAAGAGTTGAGCCTAAATGGAGGAGTCAAGAACAAGGTGACAGCCTTGACTCGAGACTTGCCCCCAAGGACACACCGAGTGGCTTGAATATTTCTTCCACGTTCCCCCCCCTAGGTGTGTGAAAGGTGGCAACACATTTTGGTTCCGTTGTTGGGGATAAATCTGTTTATTCCTGAGTACAACTTAGCTTAAATGTTTTCTAAACAACTAAAATGATTAAAAAAAAATTGTTTGATCTTGTCTTTAAAAAATAGAAAAATTAAAACTCGATCCATCTGGCGACTCCACTATCTAAGATCCCTCCAAGAATTTCTACCCAAAGAAACCGCCATCAATTATTCAATCCTCTCCCTGATCCCGAAAGGTTTATTAGGGAAAGATTGAATAGGAAGACTTCTCATAGAAACCTTGAAAATTTAGGAGACCAGTCCCTCTCAGATATCCATCACTTATTTGTAGAGAGTCATGTTCACCAATCTCAAGGAATGAAGGAATTATTCAAACCCCTTGACTTTTCTCAGATAGAATGTGCTCCCCATGCCATTCCATAATATGCTATCAAGAAGCTCCCCATATTTTAGGGCAATAATTCCATCACTACTGAGTCTCACCTTTGAAAGTTTGAAAAGAACATGGTCAGTTATTGCAATGATCCTGCCCATGACCATGATGCTGTCAAAATGAAGCTCTTTGCTTTATCCCTAGAAGATGATGTTGAAGAGTGGCACCTTGAACTAGATGATGATTCATATAAAACTCTTAGCAAATTCCAAGATGGTTTTAGGAAGAACTAGGGAGAAAACAAGGAACCAATTCATATGCTTGCTTCCCTTTATAGCATAAATAAGATGGAGAATGAAACCATGGATGAATTTAACACTAAATTCAGGTGTGTGGTTTCAGACCTTCCTAGAGACACCAAGTCAAAAACTGCCTCTATCCGCATATCATACATTGAATCCTTCATCGGTGACTTAAGGTACCAGTTGAGATATAAATAACCAGCCTATCTGAAAACTGTTTAGGAATTGGCTGAGAAAATAGAAAAGAATATGAAATCTTTAGGCAAGTCCAACATTCTAGGTTACACTAGGGGAAACACTTACTACAACAAAGAGAATGGAAAATCCATTGAATCAGAACAAAATTGAACTTCTAAAGATCCCATGGAAAAGGTGACAGACATGATAAAAAGCTTGGTTACTAGTCAAAACCAACTAATGGCCAGTCATTCTACACAATTGAATCATATGCAATATAGATTAATCACAATGGAAAGGAATAATGGAACTAGGAACTTTCAGCCCAAGCAGAATCAGATGTATCGAAAGAAATTTCCTCAGCAAGAACCTAGGATTCCAAACCAGTTAGACTCAGCTAACATGGTAGAAGAAGTAATTCCATGGTGTAGACCCTATGAACAATTCCACCAAGAAAGCAATTTTTATGTTGCAAATCAAGTCATGGAACATGGACTTCCCGAGGTCAGTAGTCAGGAAACAACTTTAAGCAATCCTGATTATGTATACATGGTAGGCAGGGCTTACCCTTTGTCACCGGCTAAATAGTACAAACCTAAGGATGAAACCATTGTAGAATCTTATAGTAAAACTTATGATGAAAACCATGATGTGCATGATGGGACTCCTATGTGTTCTCCATATAATGATGACAGTTTGGAAGTTTTACTGCCTTGTGACCTTTTCTCTGAAGAAAATGAGTATGAAAATGAGGACATGTATAACTTGGAGCATGATACAAGTGATGAAGACTCCCTTATCTCCGACAAAGATGTTTATGAGGAGTCGTGGACATTCATGGAAAATCCAGTCTATGACATGACTAAAGAGGAAAATAATGAACCATAAACTGTTGATGTTTTTGTTGATTCTCCTGTCTATGGAATATCTAAAGGAGAGAGCATGGAACATGTGGCCTTGGGAAACTTTGATATGGAAAAGGAGCATGCAGTTTATCCATATGATCAGTCTAGCCCATATATCGGTATCAGTAACGAAGACAAAGATAACTTGATATCGGAACTTGATATCAGCAATGGGGAATCCATCACATCTGACATAGATGGTGTTGATGACTATTGGGATTTTTGTGGACATCTTATTAAGAATCCTATCTATGTTATATCTAGCAAGGGGAGTGTGTATTTAGAAATTTGTGGAAGTCCAATCTACTATACTTCCATAAAGGGAAGCATGGATATGGAGACCTAGAAAAATCCTAGTATAGAAGAGCAGCATTCAAAACTCTTATATGGTCATTCAAAGTCATATCATGTAGATCCACAAAAAGGTATCAATAATGAATACATTGAGAAGCGGTGTTGTGAAACGACAGATATGATGCATTCAGTAGAATATTAATCTCAACTATCATCTTCACATATAGAGTTTCCTTATGATTTGGAGCTTCTTGGGGCTTATACAATGAGTTATCATCCGGTAAGCCTTAATGATCAGTATGATGGTGTATTCAATCTATCTCATCACTCTAATTTGTATATCAACCCTATCCAGTCATGGATAGAAGCAATTTGCGCAAGCACCTACCAGTTTGGGAAGAAGTTTGATGAGATTATTCATGCCTATGATTTCCCGTCCATCTCGCCCATTACGGATCATCACGCAGGTTTACATTTTCCGAATAGAGTATCCTTAATTTGGTTGGTAACCAAAGACAAGGAATTTTTTTTTATCTTAATAAAATGCTTAGGTGGTTACATTGGATTTTTTATTACACTTAACTTTTTTTATCATGCTTAGAGTAGGAAAATAAGCTCCTTAAAAGAGAGCATTTACTTTCTACATTTCTATTGTGTACTTAGCTATAAAAAACTTTTCTTTCATTAGTTAGCTACATTTATTTTGTTTGAATAAGTCAGCTTAATGGTTCATTTGGATTTTATATAAAACTTGTGCTACTAAGGTTTTCTTGTCAAGTTGAGATGTTTTTACAGGGTGTATAAACCAGAGATTCTAGTGTTCTCATATCCTCTCCTTGCCTTAAATACCATATCAAGCACACGTCCCGCAGTTGGAGCCAAATGTTACCACCTAAGTTGTACTTAGTGGTTTTTCATCATGTGAGCCTAGTGAACCAGACAAAGATGACTTGTTCGGACTTTAGAAGACCTTCGGAAGTGCTTTTGGGAAGTGCTTGTTGTACTATATCACATGTTCATACCGTATAGGGGAGTTCTAATAAAATGTTCTAGCATGATAGTGTCTATAAAAGACTCGGTCTCTTAGAATTTATTTGCCAATCCGATCAGCCCAGGGTGTTTTTTCCCTTGGTTATGATTGGTTGTTGAACAAACGACTGATAATTTCTGAGTATTTCACTCAATACCTCCAAAGTTGGGGTGGTCAGCTTGGAATTTAGGCCTATTGAGGTTGTTAGAGTATATGTGTCAATGTGTAAACATGCTAGGCATTATTGTCGATTCATATGAACATTTCTAAGTCCCGCTCGGTTTTTTATTTTTTATTATTTTTTAATTTTTGAAGTTTTTTAAATTTTTTATTTTTCCACACAACTTAGGCTATTTTTTAGTAGTCTAATTGGAAAATTAGGTTTTGTAATAAAAGTGGGCTCAATAATCAGTTTCAGTCATGGGGGTGCTCATTTTCAAGGTAAGAGTACCATGTAAACCCATAGACCCACTTTTTCTAAGTTTTGAGTGATTTGTCATTCACTTAGGTCAAAAATCCCTAAAAATCAAATATTGATTATTTAATTGATGAATTAATTAATTAATGGAGAAAACCCCAAATCCTAAATCATTGGGATTTGCTTCGATTTGACTGAAATTAGTCTCATCGGCTTGGGATTGAATGGATCTGAAAATTCCTTGACTAAAGGAGGTGATCTGGGATGGTCTTGGGAATTTTTCACTCCCTCTCTTCTCCACATGGGTGGGCTCATCTCGATGAGTTTTGGTGGATGCTTCTACAACCAGGTTGAGGTGTCAGTTAGATCGGCTCTCTAATTGACAGTTGCACTCAGTGAGACTTAGATCAGACTCATATCAGGCCCATATTCACTCTACATGCAGATGCAGTCTCTTTCTTTTTGGGATTTGCGGCCCCTAGGCTAGATCTCCTGTTTTTGCTATAAATAAAGCATAGATTACCTCTTCCAAGCTAGTTAAAACTGGGATTGAGGTGTGATTGCTATTGTACTATTTTTATTGTTCATTTGAAATAAAGAGAAGCTTTGGAGGCAAGACAGTGTCATGTTATTGTATGTGTGGATGAGCATTGCCATGTTTTACTGAGGTAACCTGTATCTATGTTCATAATTTGTTGATTGTTTGTGGATTCATTGCAAAATATTAATAATAAGTTTATTATGATATTGATAGGAAAGGAGTTTGTTAATAAGTTTATTGGCCATTTCTTTCCTTTTGATGCATGTTTAGAGATCTAGATTCAACATGTTTTATAAGTTTATATGCATGCTATTTTGAAATCTATATTTATTTATTAACCGGATCTCACAAGCATTTTGGCAAGTCTTTGGATACAGTTGTAGGTTCCTATCTTGGAGAGAGTGTTGATCTAGCTTGTTTCATCACTTTCTCCAAAAATTTCTCAAAGGCATAGTCCATCGACATTCCACCGGAAAGCTCCATGGTTGATCTTCAAGACTTCCAGCACTCTTTCTCTCTCTTCCTCCTTATAAAAATCCAAATCTTACCTGGTTAATTTGGTTACAAGATTTGTTATCATTTATATTTGTCATATTAAAGTAAAACTTACATAGATCTGTTATTTCAGAGCTCATAATCTAGATCTAATTTCTAAAAGGTCTCATTAAGCATTCTAGATCTAGTTCAGGGAAATCGTCCGTTTTGCATGGCAATTTAAAGAAAATCCATAGGTTGCATGCATTAGATTTATATTTCTGTTTTAAAAATATGAAATCCATCAATCAGTGCATATATCATTGTCTTCCCAAAAAGAATGCCAAGATCCCAAGAAAAGCTTGCTTTCCTTGGTTCCTTTTTCACGATTTTAGCTAGTTTTAACTTAGTTTTGTTTGGTTTAAAGTAGGCTGACCCAAAGGTAATTTCAAAGTGATTTTTGGAATATTTCATTCTAACATTCTCCCTTTCTTTTATCAGGCATAACAGAAAGAAAATAATCTGCTGTTCGAAAGTGGCTTTGGGATCGTTCAAATCCCCCCAAGGGGCTCCCCTTTGACAGTAAATTTTAAATTTTGGAAAAGTTGTAAGATATTGGTTTCATCCTGTTGAGGCCTGGAAATTCGCAAGCGGAAATAGTAAGGGATTCTCCCCAATCAACGTTCCCAACTAGCCCGTTGACTGTTTGGAATAGGGAATCCGTCCGGTTTGCGGTCCAGCTCCTGCGGGTCAAGAAACAAAACAAAGGATTTACCGGTTGCGGCCCGGCCCACTGAGTTTTTTGTATTTTGACTTTAAGAGATGAGATGCAAGTGCCTAACTAAATGCAGGGCGATCAAGGTGCAGGGAGCGGTCACAATGTGATGCGCAGGTTCTTACCTATCGTCTTACACTCACAAGCAGCCAAATCAGATATAAAAGCAACAACTAACTATCTTAACTATCCCTAGGGAGCAAGGTTATCATTTTGGGTGAGCAATACATTTTGCACATGTATTATGAAGAATCACAGGTAGCTGATATTTCTTTCAAGACACATGAACACTTTAAGATATTCAAATAACTAGATAGCCGATCATTTTATAATAACATTCATTGCTCATAGTGAAATCAATATCCCAGAAACTACTGAAGAACATTCCACAAGAACATAGGTTCATGACATTAAATACTCTTACAGTAAATGAAACATAGCTGAAAACGAAATGGTTCCTCTTCAACATTATTCATTGCGTTGTATTGATACATTCCACTTTTTACTCTCTCCAACAGGAAAAAAATTGCAGTTTCCTTTGTAAAACGAAGTAGTTCCTCTTACAAGCAAACATTTACAAAATTTCCCGGGGGAAAAATCCCCCTCTTCATCCTACTTTCAGATATTTAAACTACAATTTGGGACCCTTGGGCTATCTCTTCCCCCTCATCTTCCCAGCGCTTCAAATCCTTCAGCGAGCTCTTAAGTAACTGACATTTCTTCAAGTTCTAGTTCTTCATTGCCATTCACGCTGTCCTTTCCTTCTGGACATTTTGTCAATAATTTTTCTTTCTTGTGCGAGCGTTTATCTTGCTGGTCAATAACAGATAGGTTTCCCTAACCCGTGTCTCTGTTGTTTGCTTATTTTGTCCTTTTCTCCATTTCATCTTCCTCATGATTGTGCCGGTTCTAGTTCGAGCAAGCTAAGTCTGCATCCAGGGTCACCACAGTCATACCAAATTCCTCCTGCAAACAATTTTGATGCATTATTTGTTGCGAAATGGGGTTTTAGACATTAACATCTTCTGCCATGAATGATAAATTTACCAGAAACTAGCCATAATGCATCCGGACAGAGTCTCGATTAAGCTTTAGGTGGGAAAAAATCATAAATCAGAGGTCATAAAGCTTTGGAAACAGAACAAGGACAAGACTTCAGGAGCCGCAACGGTGGAGGATTATAGAAACCGGGTGAGCACAACACAGCGAAAAAGGATTAATCGGATGTTGGCGGGAAGCTTTATTAATCGGGTGTCGGAAGGATGATAAATCGGGAGCTGAAAGAATCTCCCAGCCGAAATGGTGGACGAGACAAGGCTGAGGACATAAGCTAACCGCGAGTGGGGAAAAACCAAATCGGACGTCGGTAGACACTTGCATCGGCACCTCACTAGCTCTTCTTAGCCGCAACGGCGGGAGGGTATAAGCTATGGTCTAGCGATTTAAGGCCAAACGAGTCGGGCGTCGGGTGGTCTCAGAGTTCGGACAAAGAACAGGTCTAGGAGCCGCAACGGTGGAGAGGCCGAGACTTTGTAGCTTCCGATTCAACATCAAAAAGAGACCCGATTTGTAAGAAAAACTCAAGGATTTGAGCATCATTAACAACCAAAGTTATTTTCTTCGCAGAGGCTGCCCTGAAGAACAAAATTTTACTTCTTGATGGCCAGAAATCTGAAATTGAACATGGCATGAGTAACCTGCCAGCCTTCGATCTTTAAAGTAAAATGAAAAGAAAGTATGCCCGAGAGGTTCAAACATTTTAACGATCCAACCAAGCAAAATAATGAGGAGGGGCACAGAATTTAAAACAAAAATAAATTTGGGGAGAACAGTTGCCGCAGCAACACATCCTATATAATAAATAAGAGGATTCAGATCATCATTTTACTGATATTGTAACAGAAAATAATAATTTTTTTCTCCGAATAGGTCTTTCGATCCCATTCCCCATCCCCCCTGGGGGGATTCACGCCTTTTTGTTGTTTCTCGCATTGTCTTACTTATTTTTGCTTTAGATTAGTTTCATTCATGAAAAATAACATGCTTTGATTAATTTATCATATATTCCATAATACGTTATCAAAGTAACTTGAATACTTACCCCACAACTTCCCAATTGACCCGCAAGGGGAAAGAGGTGCGTGGTAGAAATAATTAGAAAATTTGTGATTTGTTTATGTTTACGGCTTATCTTCAATTTTTGTCAATAATTGTTCTAAAATCAACTTGCTCCTTGATTCCCCGATTGAGGTCTACTTGGACCGAAAGAGGTTCTTGCAGGGTTTTTTCTTTCTAAGAAAACACATCCTTTTAAACTCACTAAAATTGACAAGACTCCAGGGTGTATGCTTTGTACTTGGCTGTGGTTCATCCGATCAGTCAACCTGCATCAAAGTCAATGTGAGTGAATATTTTAATTAGTCTTCACCTTCCCTAATCAACCACCATCAAGAGAAAATCCAACGCCTCGATCAAACCGTAAGCGGTCGTAAAATACCCAAAGGAAGTGGGAACTCCTAAAAAGTGACCTCGAGGCGCCGATCTCTATTACACATTCAGGTGCATTATGAACAATAGTCTCAGAGACTCCATCCAGCCCACATATTCCTTGCAAGTAGCCGTGAAGGTTTAGTTTTGGACATACTCCAAGTACTCTCGGGTATATTTGGAGTCCCCCCCTCGCCTAATTTTAATCAGCCCATATTTCACATTAACTTAAAACACACCAAGAGGCAATTGCAAAGCGTTCACTCCAAGCACATGCAAGTACATTGATTATTTTATGAATCCATTTTAAGGCACTGGCTATTTTCTTTCTATATATATATTGTGTTGCAACATTGTGCTTTTGTGCGCTCATTTTTTTATCTTGTCATCTATGGTTTTTTATGGTTAAATTTCAAAATCCTAAGTTACTCATTCAGTTTAACATCATCATACTAAATAAATTTTCCTTAGTAACTTAATAGGGTCTTACCCCCTTGGCTTCATTAGTATTTGAGCCTAAACGAAGGAGTTAAGAACAAGGTGACAGCCTTGACTCAAGACTTGCCCCTAAGGAAACACCGAGTGGCTTGAAGATTTTTTCCATGTTCCCCCCCCAGGTGTGTGAATGGTGGCAACAAGGTATTTGGACATTATCAATGGGAGTGCCCTCATGCACAGTGTACATACTGTGCAGCCAATGATCATAATGTTGAAAGCTTCCCTCAGTTGATTGCAAAATGGCAAGCAAGAAATATTCCTCAGTTACAGAATGTGCAGAATTAGAATCAGCCTGCATTCCAAGTACAAAACCAATTGATAATGCAGAACCAGGTCCCACCACAGACTCAGACCCAGAACCCACCTGAGACTCAGAACCAACCAATGAATCAACCATTTAATCAAGAACCCACCATTGAACTTGAATCAAGGATCGACAGTTGCCACTATTCAGGTCGAGCCTGCGAATGAAAGATGTCGATGTTGGGATTGTCACTTGCGCTGGTGCGACAACTGGAGATGATGGAACATGGATACAGGTTCAGCTCGATGGTAAGAAAAAGGTTGCATTTGATATTGTGATAGAGAAAGATATCGTCTTTGATGCAAAGAATGTAATCGGGTGAAATCCAGGCAAGTTACCAGTTGTTGATATGCCATTTTATTTTGATCCATCTGTAGAGGCAGGACCATCGTAGTAGCATGGTACCTTGCAGAATTTTTTGAGAGTTGTTTATCGCTGGCAAGGGACACTGACACCTTTGTCAAGCATGAGACATTATTGCACCACCCGTGTAAGATAGTGAAGGATTCTGTTGTGAATTCCTTGCAAAAAAGGAAGACAGGCAAGGAGATGAGGATGAATATTGAGATTGGAGATTCTGAGGTTGACTTGGTCATTCTGGATCTTGGATCATATGTAAACATTCTGACCAAGCAAACCTGGAAATTGATGGGAAATCCAACATTGGGATGGTCACTAGTACAACTGCAATTAGCAAATTGGGTGAAGGTTCAGCCCATTGGTCACATTTCAAACTTGGTTGTTGAAATTGAAGGTATGAAAATGCATGCTGACTTTGAAGTGATAGAAGTCGTAGAAGACGGTGGTTCCTATCCCACGCTACTAGGAATTGGATGGGCCAATGATAGCATGGTAGTTATCAACTTCAAAAAACGAGTTATGACATTTGAAAACCGAGATGTCAGGGTCGTTGCTCCTATGGACCCTCAGGAAGGACGACGATATATTGAACCTGTAAAGGATGAAGTCAGAAGAAGTTGGGATCATGCTTATAACATCTCTGAAGACTATATCCATCCTACTGTGGATGGTGAACTTGGATGGCGTAGCACAAGTTCTGTGTCCTCTGACTTTGAATATGCTCTAGAAAATTGGCAGAATAGGTTGCATGAAGTATCATTCAGGAAATGTGGGTTGATTACATAGTCTCTCCGGCATGTTGTAACTGAGACTGTCGAGTTGCCCATTTATGAAGGACTGCTAGGACTGTCAGAGTTCTTTCAGGAATTTGAAGATAAATTCATTGAACCGCAAAGGATACTAGCTCTTGATGTAGCATTGAAGGCTACTTCGGCTCGATGGTGGGAGACACACAAACAGATGATACATGACTGGGAACAGTGCCGTGGATTGATGATGGCCTGCTTCAGTGATTTCAAGATCTATCCTGCTGGGAGATATGATAGACGGAACGATCCCATCGGTCATTTAATTGAGTGTCAGACTTTATGAGCGTTGCGACCCAGAGATGAATGGGTCCACCCTTTCATTCACACTCTAGAAGAAATGTCAAGATCCTAGTATGTGGTGGTAGAGTTATGCAGGACTATCACCACTTGGGAGGAGTTTTCTATTTGTTTTACACAAACATTTAGTTTTCAGGACATCAACCCAGAGGTATGCATTGATTTACAAATCATCTGCGACGTCATACTCAAGGTCACCCCTGTTGCCTATCTAGTTGATCCACATACACATTGTTCAATCCAGTCCATTATGTCCTATTACAACTTATCAAGCGAACCTGAAGATGATAATGAGTTACAGAATGTTAATATTCCAGATTCCGAAGGAAGCCGCGATGTCGCAGCCCCCGGCATACTAACAGACTCGATGAGTCAGCCGCTGAAGATCTAGAAAGTTAACATTGGGTCAGTAGAGAACCTGAAATTTTCCAATGTCAGAGACTACTAGGACGAGGAGACCATGGATAGGATCATGGACCTTTTTCCAACACGGTTTTCAGAGATGAAGGGAATTTTAGGAGACCTAGGGGAAATGAAAATCATGTTGAAACTAAATGCCAAACCGGTGCGACAGAGGCTGTATTGACTGAATCCATGATACAAGGACAATGTAAGGGATAAGATTGACTAGATTTTTGATGTTGAGATCATCAAGCCTGTGGAAGAATCCAAGTGGATAAGTCCTATGATGGTCCAGGATAAAAAGACAGGAGAAATCCACATTTGCGTTGACTTAAGGAAGTTGAATGATGAATGTGTACATGATCCATTCTAGACCCCTTTTATAGATGAATTTCTTGAAGGTGTAGGTGGCTAGGAGATGTATTCTTTCACGGATGGCTTCTCAGGATACCACTAGATCCGGATTGCGAAGGAGGATCGCTATAAGACTACGTTTGTCACTAAGTGGGGCTGTTTTCAGTATACAGTCATGCTATTTGGGATGAAGAATGCACCACCGATATTCTCTCGCGTAGTTGTCGCTGTATTCAAATATTTTATTCAAAAGTTCCTACAGGTGTATATGGATGATTGGACAGTGTATGGATTATTTAGGGACCATATGGACAACCTGTGACTGATGCTGGAAAGGTGTCAACAGCATCATATCGCCTTGAGCTCTAAAAAGTGTATATTTTGTGCACCATTCGACATGCTACTGGGGCACATTGTTTGCAAAGAAGGTCTGTTGGTTGATTCAATTAATATTGCGCTGATCCTCAATTTACCACTAGCGACTAATGTCAAAATTATTCCGGCCACACTGGGGCATACCGGATACTATTGCAAGTTTATCAAAGTATACACTGTGATTACTGCCCCCATGGAGAAACTACTAAAGAAGGATGCAGCCTATGAATGGCCTCAGGAATGTCAATGAAGTTTCAACACTTTAAAATCCACGATGGCCTCTGTGCCCATACTAGTTTTTCCTGATTGGGATAAGAAGTTCTATGTGCACATTGATGCTTCTTCTATCACGCTGGGGGTCATTCTTGTGCAACCAGGTGAGGGAGACCTAGATCACCCGATCACATATGCCATTCGAAAGCTATATTTTGCTAAAAAAAATTATACAACGATGGAAAGGGAAGGCTTAGCTATGGTTTATGCACTGCAAAAGTTCCAGCACTACATGTTGGGCAGACATTTCAAGATGTTCATTGATCATTCTTCTTTGCAATACCTGGTCAATAAGCCTATGTTCGGGGGGGAGATCTATTGATGGCTATTACTCTTCCAAGATTTTTATGTTAGGAACCTGTTAAGTCAGTAAATGTTTTCTTCAATTTTGGTTTGACTTCTCCAATTTTGGTTTGATTTATATTTTCTTTCAAAGCTTTCATTTACTTTAATTTTGATTTTTCCCTCCTTTTGGAAAGTTTTGTCTAGTGTTTATTTGAAATTTTGAGATTGCTTTAGAAATTTTGAATTTTAAACCATAGGTTGGTTTTTGATTAAGGGTTTTTTAAAGTTATTTTATCAAATGGTGGACTCATAAGGCATATTTTGAGCATACCTACACTCAAGCAACTTTTAAAACCTTATACAAAATATCAAAATGCTGAAAAGGAGCGAAAAAATAGCACCAAGGATATTCTTGTAGCGCTGGAGCAGAAAATTACAAAGGGCACGCTACAAGAATATCGTGGCCCTCTTATTTTTCGATTTTCAAGCAAATTCTTGTCATGATTTCAATTTGTGGGTGACTAATCTCATATGGTGATCTATTTGATATGTGTTAGCTTCAGTTTTAACATGATTCCAGGTGGTTTTAAGTCGTAAAACAAATCATGGCCATCATTGCTCATAATGCGGGTTGGTTTGACAGTTAGCAGTAAATATCGGTCTAATGTGGCATGATTTTCCTTTCACATGCACTGTCAGAGGAAAAGAAGGTTCGTGGAGTAAACTTAACCGCTTAAAAAATGGATTCTGTCGCTGCAAAATAGAAGCAAGGTATTGAAGACTGACGGGAAACTAGGGCTTTGCAATTTCGTTACCTCCAATCAAAGTGATCATAGAAAGACATCTGTACACTCAAGTAGAAGCATTTAACAGCTCGGAATCGAACTTAAATCAACTATTGCAGAGCATAAAGCAGGTATCTATCGGTTACCAAGAAGTGTCCATCAATTTAGGGTTTTTTCCGGTGGAGTTCTTTCTATAAAATTGATTGATGGAGAGGATGGGGTATGCTTTTAAATGAGATATTGGCCAAAGAAATAGCTGTTTGAGTCATTTTGAGGAGTTTTGTTGAAACAGAGCATTGAAAAATAGCCCTAGGATTGAAGCATCCAGTCTTTGAAGTTCAAAATAATCTGAGGTGAAAGCTGTTAATGTTTAAGCCCTCAAATTCACACCAAAATCTCTGATACTGATAAACATTGGGTTTAATGAGTTGACTGATCAAGATTGTTGGCAGACCTAGTTACATTTTTGAGACTAATGCTACAGGAAGCATCATGTACACATATTGCAGAATGTTTTGGTTTTATTCTCCCCTCACACAGGTGGTCTTCAGTAGACTAAGAAGCCAGTGAATTGTTGTCACATATGCAAAGTCAATGGTTTTGAAGAATGAGGGTGGAATTGATACACAGGGTTCGAGGAGAATCCCTTGGCTGATTGAATAATGTGCAGAATACCTAATTTCTTTAACAATACAGAGGAAACCGAATACCAATTTGCAGCAGCACCTAGATTGATATGTGTGGAATTTTTTTGTTTTGGAAACTGATGGAAGTTGCAGGGATTTGATGAGCTGAAAGAGATAAGTGTTAGATGAACAGTCTGCAATCAATCTCAAAGTGACAACAGAGTTCATTCATAAAATACCTTTATTGTGCAGAGATTTTAATGAATCATGCTGATAGTTAACCTATACACAGACCTAGTTTGTATTGTTAGGGAAAAGCAATATGGAAGCCCTCGGTGATGTGAAATTGTCCTCCTGTTGAGAAGTTTTACTTTACTTTTTAAAATAAACAGGTCTATTCAGAAATGTGCAGGAAATTGTGAAGAAGTTTGAAGAAACAGAAAACCAGTTTATAAAGCATCCTCTGAACCCTAAAACTAGACAGCTTCTAGTTTCTGAAGGAAAAAGATGGGCAAGAGTGGCAAAAGTGGTAAAGTCAATAGGGCTGAGCCCACTGACTTAACCTGGATTGAGAAGCTCCCTGATTGTGCTGAGTTGTTCCAACAAGCAGGTTGGCTGAATTTATTCAGGAAGATAGATAGCTACAATGCACAAGTGTCTTGTAAGTTTGCTCAGGGTCTTAAAGATGATATGGTCATCTTTGATGCTCTCAAATTCAAGTTGACTGTAGAACTAATTGCAGAGGCTACTGGGATCAGTAATGAGGGTGAGCCTTGGTTCAAGAAATTACCTTTTGACTTTGAACCTCAGAGATACCTGTTACCCAATGTGACTCCTGATTGGAATAAAGGTATTCCTATCCAGAATTTCAGAAAAGAGTGGGTTGAGCCAATTAGGATACTACAAAGCTATGTGACTTGTGAGGGCAGGTATGCATATGTATTTAAATATCACTTTAGATTCCTCCAACACATAGTAGGAGTCTCAAAGATGAACCTGCCATTCTTCTTTTCGAAGAGCCTGCAGAAAATGTCCAGCAGGGTAAAACAACATGAAGAGCACACATCCCAGTCAATTTTTCATCATGGATTGATCAAGCTAATCATCAGTACTGTGTTGCAGCATGAGGGAAGAACTTGGGACTTTTTTCTGTTTTGGTCTGGTATTCATGTAAAAAAGGAAGAACAGCAGCCAAAGAGGCAAACTGATAAAGGAACTATGATTATGAAGAAGCTAGGTCATAAACCTAAGCTTGAGGTCAAAACTGAGAAAATAGCTGAGCAGATGGAAGAAGAGATTAAATCTAAAGTATTTTCAGCAAGTAGTAAAGGCAAGTATTCACTCTTTGGAGACCAAAAGCAACTGCTACAACCCACAGTACCTGCAGAAGATTCTGAATAAACTAAAACTGTTGTTGAAGAAAAGGCTGATATACCTGAAGACGAAGTTCAAACCAAAACAAGAAGTCCACTCACCATCCTCTCAGATGATGAGGGATATCTACTAGAAGAAGAACAGTCACATCCCATTGATGAACCAGAAGGCAGGCATGGAACTTGTGAAGAATTCCTCACCTCAGACATCAAAGCAGCTAAACCTCATAAGAAGAAAAAGAAGGATGTAACTTCATATTGGAGGCCTAAAACTAGGCCAACCAATAAATTAAGATGGAACATGAAGAAGATACTTAATCCTAAATTGGATTCCAAACAAGAGACTGTTTTAATTGATACTACTTCAAGTGAAGAGACAGAAGTTGGTAAAATAGACAACAAAAACAAAGGAAAACCAGTTGTTAAACCTTCTTCTCCTCAACCTGCAGTGTTAAAAAGATTGTCACAGTCTGAAAAAGGGACAAGTCAGCCTGCATCTAAATTATCTGCAATAATTTTTGAGATAAAAGATAAACTCTTAAAATAGCAGGAAGAAGAAAAGGAAAAAGCATGTCCTCTTGAAAATCAGGAGTGGGAGGAAGAAGATGAAGCTATACTCAGGCAAGCAGGAATTATAAAAGAGCCTATTATTCCTATTGATTTCTCAGACTTTTTAATGCAGGATGCAAATGTACTAGAGAACCCTAGTTTTGATGAAGAAAGCTTGCAAGAAAGTGTTCAGAAATACAAGCAACAGGTAAAACAATTGCAAGAGACTAATGATAGTTTATTTAAAGTCAATAGGGGGCGTATAGAGGAGCTGCAGGATGTCCATAATCACTTCCTGGAGCTATCAGAAGTGTCTAAAGAGGTGATAAATAGGAAAAGAACTTCTGACAGACACTGCAAAAAGCTAGAGAAGACAGTTGAAAGTTTACAGCAGGAGAATGAAGACCTTCAGAGAAAGATAGCTGATATGGAAAAGAAACATAAAAGAGCAAAGAGAAAAGAGAAAAGCCTAGATGGTATAGCACTACTTGCTGAAGCAGCGAAGGAGCTTTGAATCAGTTATGCTTTAGTTAGTGTAGTTGTTTGATAAACATTTCTTGTTAATGATTTGCTATTTTTAGCAATTTTGTAATTTTGTAAAAATGTACTTTTTACTTTACCTTAGTAAGTCGATGGAGATAGTTAGGATTAGTGACCTAACTGATTTTGTAGAAGATTACTATTTAGAGGAGTTAGAAAGACATTTGAGGGGTTCGATTTTTGGGAGCTTTCAGGAGGTCTTCAAGCTCAGTTGGTTTTCAGACTTGTTTATGAGTAAGGTACATAACTCTTGTATGTAGTGGTTGATGAAACTATGATATATACATGAATTTTATCCTTCAGTTGTTTGTATTGGCTTCATTTTTCTTCTTGTCTAGTTGCTTAAATTGACAGATTCATTGCTGGTTAATGTGTGTTTGCTGGTAATGCCTGTTATTTATGTATGAACCTCAATGTTGTTTCTGTTTGGTCTTGTTATATATATCATGCATCTTCATCTTTTATTGCTTATGATTCAATAGCTACTTTACTTATGAATGTATTCCCTGACTGTTCTCAAAGTTCACAACCAAAAAACACATTGCAGAAACCCTAAACCTTAATTTTATTGAGTTTTATATTTGAGTGTGTGTTGGCTTGTTTCTCTAGCCTTAGAAACAATTTCTGACACAAACAAAACCCATGTCAATCCTTCTCTTTACTATGTTAGTATATTGTTGTTGGACGCATATGCTTTGTAATTCGTCCCATAGTAATTGTTGATCCATAGTTTGTGTTATTGTTGTTGGGCGCATATGCTTTGTAATTCGTCCCATAGTAATTGTTGATCCATAGTTTGTGTTATTGTTGTTGGGCGCATATGCTTTGTAAGCCACCTGTAGTATTTGTTTATCCATAGTTTATATTGGCCCATGGTTTTGACCCATAGTATTGGCGCCTATTTTTAGTATATAAGTGTGTGTTGAGGCCAAGGAAGGCACCGTGAAGTTATTTTGTATTGAGCTTTCTCAAAGGAGGTTGTCCCCTCGAAGTGGCCTGCGATTAATATAAAAGTGATTTTGAGTTCTGCTGCTATATCATGTATTTTGATTAATTATTTGCTGCAGGGTCCTCACATCTGGT
>LPNX010290500.1:63170-85355 GCA_001517045.1 Pseudotsuga menziesii
AATTCTCCACCTGCCTCTGAAATTGGTGAATAAGCTCTCGATACAATGGATGCTCTGGTTGACATTCAAGAGCCGCCTACTGACCCTCCATCTCAGGATGACCAACCTGAGATATCCCTCCATGCTTTAGTTGTAGTCACTACCCCCCAAACAATGCGGGTACGCGGTTACTTCAAGAAGCTTCCTCTTACAATACTCATTGATTCTGGCAGCACTCATAATTTCATTGACCCTCGAATCGCCAAACAAGCTGATTGTTTTATCCATCCTTGCTCCAACTTTGTAGTCATGGTTGCTAATGGGGGCACCTTACCTTGCAAAGGGAAGTGTCGTAATGTGCGTATCTCTATGGGAGATTATAACCTCCACTCTGACATGTTTTCCTTGACCTTAGGTGGATGTGATGTGGTTTTGGGCGCTCAATGGTTGCGCACACTTGGCCCCATATTATGGGATTTTGCTAAACTTTGGATGCAGTTCTCCCCCGATGGACACAAACACACATTGAAAGGATTACAACCAGGGTCTCTCAGCATCATCAGTTCACATCGCATGGAAAAAATCCTTAATAAGAGTTCCCATGGTGTCATCGCTCAACTCCATTCCATTCAAATGCAACCATCAGCGGCCCCCACTACTCCTTTGGATCTCCAACAAATTTTGGATCGATATATAGGTGTTTTTGCTGAACCAGTGGGACTTCCACCTTCACGACCAGAGGACCATCGTATTCATCCAGTATTTCAACAGGGTTATGTCAATGACTCTTCATTATCTCAAATCATCCAACGCTTGGACACCAACCCTTCTGCTATCCCACATTACTCTTGGGAAGGTGCTTCACCGAGATACAAGGGTCATTTGGTGCTTCCCCAGAACACAGCTCTTCAACAAGCTATCTTCTATGAACTCCATGCTTCTTCGTCAGCTGGGCACTCTGGTTTTCTCAAAACGTATGAACGGGCACGGCGCAACTTCTTTTGGCAGGGCATGAAAAGGACAATTCAAGAGATGGTGGATGAATGTGATACCTACCAGCGCAATAAGGGTGAAACAACACCCCTTCCAGGATTGCTCGAACCCTTGCCCATACCTACCTGGATATGGACAGATATTTCTATGGATTTCATTGAAAATCTCCCTAAATATGGAGGGAAGACTGTGATTTTGGTTGTGGTTGATCGCCTCTCCAAATATAGTCCTTTTTGTGCTCTCAGCCATCCCTATACAACCTCCTCCATTGCTCAAATTTTCCTAGACCAGATCTTTCATCTTCATGGAATTCCCTCTTCCATTGTCTCATGATGCGACTTTCACCAGTCATTTTTGGACAGGACTCTTTCACCACACTGGCACCAAACTGAATATGAGTTCAGGTTATCACCCCCAAATGGATGGTCAGACTGAAATTATCAATAAATGCTTGGAAACTTATCTTCATTGCTTCTCCTCTGAGCAACAACATCAGTGGGTAAAGTGGCTCCCTCTCGCTGAATGGTGGTACAATACCTCTTACCACACTGCCTCTAAAATGACTCCATATGACGCAGTTTATGGTCAGGCACCGCCAGTTCTTATTCCTTACACCCCCAGTAGTTCTCTAGTTCAGGTAGTTGACGCGGTCCTTCGAAACCGCAATGAGGTTCTTCGCATTTTGCGTGAAAATATTCACATGGCAAGAAATCCCATGAAGCAACAAGCTGATCAGCACCGTTCTGAGCGCACTTTTGAAGCCGGTGATATGGTTTTTCTTCGTCTCCAACCTTACAAGCAATCCTCACTAAAACTCAAAGGGCGTCATAAGCTCGTTCCAAAGTTCTATGGGCCATATAGGATTCTTTAGAAGATTGGGTCTGTTGCTTATAAATTGGAACTTCCGCCTTCTTCCCGCATTCATCTAGTATTTCATGTCTCTTGTCTGAAGAAAGTTCTTGGCACCAACATCAAAGGCCAAACTATTTTACCAGAACTGGATAATGAAGGATCCATCTTTTTGGAGCCGGAGGCTGTCCTCAATAAGTGCACTCGTCAGCTTCGCTCTCGCTCTATCACAGAGGTCTTAATTCAATGGCACGAAATGCAGCCCGAGGATGCTACGTGGGAACCACTCCTTCAGATTCAACGCCAATTTCCACATCTAAAGCTTTGAGGACAAAGCTTTTTCTAAGGGGGGGGGATGTTAGGAACCCATGTCAATCCTTCTCTTTACCGTGTTAGTATATTGTTGTTGGACGCATATGCTTTGTAAGTCTTCCCATAGTAATTGTTGACCCATAGTTTGTGTTATTGTTGTTGGGCGCATATGCTTTGTAAGCCGCCTATAGTATTTGTTGATCCATAGTTTATATTGGCCCATGGTTTTGACCCATAGTATTGGCACCTATTTTTAGTATATAAGTGTGTGTTGAGGCCAAGGAAGGCACCGTGAAGTTAATTTGTATTGATATTGCTCAAAGGAGGTTGCCCCCTCGAAGTGGCCCGCGATTAATATAAAAGTGATTTTGAGTTCTGCTGCTATATCGTGTATTTTGATTAATTATTTGCTGCAGGGTCCTCACATTTTATTTTGAAATAGTTGTAAAGCCAGGGTGATTGAATGCTGGCCCTGATCATCTGTCTCGTGTTGAGAATAGGGAAGAACTGACCAATATTGATGATGGATTACCAGATACACAACTATTCCATGTTGACATCGTACATGATCACTATGCACCAATTATTCAGTTTTTGGCCACTGGTATTGACTCGAAGGACATGTCAACTAGACAAAAGAAGCAGCTGGTCGTAAAGGCTTCTGATTTTCAATTAATTGCGGGACAGTTATATAACCTTGGACTAGATAAAATCTTATGACGGTCTATTTTACCACATGAGCAGGGTCCCATTCTCGAAGAAGCACATGCAGGAATTGAGGGAGGTCACTATGGAGGTCGGGCTACTGCACGAAAGGTGTTGCATGCCAGACTATGGTGGCCTACGTTGTATAATGATGTCGCAGACTATGAGAGGAGCTGCAATGTCTGCCAGCATGTCGATAAACCATTGCGATAGGATGGGATGCCACTGATACCGCATGTGACTCTACAACCATTTGATAAATGGGATGTGGATTTTGTGGGTCCTATTAATCCCCCAAGGAAGTAGACTGGTGCACGATACATCATCACTGCAACTGAATATCTCACTAGGTGGGTGGAAGCTGCACTAGTTATGGATTGTACTGCTGCAACGACATTGAGTTTCATCTTTGAAAACATCGTGACACGGTTTGGGTGTCCTAGGATCTTGATGAGTGACCAGGGAAATCATTTTGTCAACTGGACTATGAAAGCGTTAACTGAGGAGTTGTAGGTGCAACATAAGAGAAGTACACCATACCATCCACAAGAGAATCGGGCGATCGAAGCATTCAAAAAAATATTGGAAACATCATTGAATAAGGTATGTAACGCTAACCGTGATGACTGGGAACTAAAATTCCAGCGGTTCTATGGGCCTATCACACTACGTGTAAATGGATAATCGATTAGACACCATTTAAGCTGGTATATGGGCAAAAAGTTGTCATGCCCATGGAGTATATTGTTCCCAGTCTGTGCATTGCCATAGTGACGGGCATGGATGATGCATAAGAATTAGAAGAATGAATTGCATAGTTGATCCATCTTGAAGAAGACCATTTTATTGTTGGCTTCCACCAATAGGTTGCGAAGGATCAACAGAAGGCATGGCATGATCACCACATTAAAAAAAAAATATTTATGATAGGAGATTTGGTGCTGTTATATGACAGTAAGTTCATCAAGCATCCAGGCAAGTTACAAATGCACTAGTTAGGTCCCTATCTTGTTCATTCCATTAATTCTGGCAGTGTAGTTCAATTACAACAATTAGATGGTGTAGTCTTACCGAAACTTGTCAATGGGAGTCGCTTAAATCCCTACAGTTTAGGGTCGGTGATGCGCACCACTTGATTCGCTAAAAAAATGAATATGTTTGTTTAGAACAGCAAGGTGAGCCCTACGGGAGAGGCTGCGCAAGGTTAAAGTTGTTAGCGATAACTGGTCGACCACTTGCGATAGTTGTAGGGCTGTGGGGTGGTAAAATAAAGTCATAAATGTAGGTAGTTAAACTAGTTGGATGGCGACACTTGTTGAAGCGACCCACATTAATGATTGATCCGACCATTGGAAGAGTAGGATTACCAGTGGATTTGGTGTCATTAATACCATATTTAGCAATAATGATGAGTATAGATTTGGAAATGATGAATTTTGGATTGGAGGTGGCTATAAAACAATGAGCTGGATGCGTAAGGATGGAATTCTTTAGTTGAGTGAGCAGAGTGTGAAGAAGGAAGGGATTATGTAGTGTAGTGTGAGCTATTGAGTGAGTGGTAGTGTTGCAGGAGTGCATTCTTAGGTTTGAAGGGTTGAGGCATGAGGCATGCTGAGTGACCTCGACGCCATATAGATCTCAAGTGAGTACGAGTCCTTGATTCATCCCAAGGCTGTTGAAGAAGAGATTATGAGTATGCTAGTTGGTTTTTCATCCATTCCCAAGCAGAAGCGGCAGGCTCAGAGGCCCAGCCCCACGACGCCGTAGAAGAGGCAAACTTGTACCTCGGCGAGAGTGCAAGGAGAAGGAACTGCATAGACCAGGCCATCGAGCTCGGGAGTTGTTGATTTTGCGACACCTCGAGGTGTATCTATACATGAAATTTTGGGATATGTCACTCCTATGTGTCTGGTAGCCAAGCCGACGCAGCCATCCAAGAATCAGAAATATCCACAAAAATTGTCGCCACTGTCGGAGGGGATGAAGTGCTCAGTCGACATCATTCTTGCATTAATAAGGTTGAAATTTGAATACCATGACCTGCTATTGCTCAAAGATGTTAGGGATGATCCCTATGAGTCAATCCTGGTGGGGCCTAGTGCTCCAATTTGGCGGATTCCTCAACCGTACGTGAGTGAGTTAGATCAATCGGGATTGTTGGGGCTCATCAATATGCCTCATTTTCGGCGATTGAATGAATCCCATGCGTATGTGAAGCAATTTTTGGATTTCTTTCATGGAGGGACGGATTGGTTGAATATTCCAATCCTAGTTACAATAGATTTGATTGCAAGAATCATAGGCTTGCCGAAGGCTGAGGAAGATCTGACGCAGTATATCCATGGGAGAGATACTGACAAAATACTTGCAAAGCAGTTGAAGGAGTGCTTTGGTTTACATCATGATGATTGTTCTTATCGAATCAATAGCATTAACTGATAGGAATTGCACATTGGCACAAGGATTCTGGCAAGCAAAGTCATTTGTGGAAATCGACCAGTACAATGTAATTCAGGTGTTGTCAATTGCGCCCAAAAGTGTGTCGAGGGGGTGCAAATGAATTGGTCTCTGTTTTTCCTAAATAAGTTTCTAGAAGATACACTTGCTGCTTAGGCTGGGCAGTCATTTTCATATAGTTGTTTATTGATCCTCATTGCACTAGTTTCCTGGATGGAACTAGAAGATTATCAACCGATGGCAGTTGATGCAGCAAAGGTGTGCCGAGGTGCAAGGTATCAAAACTTATGGTGGGTTGAAGAGCCCAGTTGATAGATGGACTGTTCCATCCACTTTTGGGTGTATTGGGAAGCATTACAAGCTGCGGCTATTGCCATTCCCTGAGTCTCTCCTTACGTCATGGCCAAGTATCAGTAGATCCTTCGGTTTTCCATTGGGCCCCACTCTATCTACATTCAGGCACAACAGGATCCTGGCAAGCGGTGGCTGCCTTTTCCATACAAAGTCAAGACAGAGGAATTGGATTCCATCATCCAAGAGTGGTCAATGGAGTGGAAAAATCCAATGAGCTAGGAGTAATTGTCTAAAGAACAACCACTAGATGCCCCAGAAGAGCCTTCCCAGAAGGACATGAGCACTCATGACTTCGACAACGAGTCATCAATAGACCCTGAGGATGTAGCACAATGCATGAGGGAGGAGACTCACACCAAGTGGCACTAGGAATATGAAGCGGGTAGTGGTACCAAGTCAGGGATGGAGTATCAACTGCAATGGCTTATCAAAGTGGTCACTGACTCATCCGCGGATGTGACAAAGGAAATCCGGGAGTCAAACCATGAAGAATTCAGAGTGGTAAGAGATCAATTAGATTCCATTTTTTGGAATTATTTCTAGGCATACATCTATGTGACCCATCATGCAGGACATCCCATTTCTTAGCACTGAGCCTCGGGCCAGGAATATGCAAGTTCCCCTGACTGCGATCAACACGGGAAATGAGGAGGTTCACCAGTTGCTGCGACCGATACAGAGCATGGATTTGGACATGAACAAGTTGTCCACTATAGAGTTAGTGGAGTTGTAGCACATTTCCTCCCTGGAATTTGTAGAATGACATAAAGTGATGATAGAGGGCTATGTCTAGTCCTAGAGCATCGCAGAGAAGCTGCAGAAATAGGCCGACGAGCTACATCAAGTTCGGGTGCATCTAGCAAAAGAAAAAATTTGAGAAATTGACACCTTGAAGGTGACACAACCTGAGCTATAGCGAAATGTTTCTAAGGAGATTACAGAATTGAAAAAGGTGCAAGATCACCTGATCATTGAACAGGCGCAGATGTGTGGCAGGTGTGGCGAAGTCGAGCAGGATGTTTCGGAAGCCTGCCAACACATTTTTGAGAACACGGCCGACCTCACCCCAGTTGAAAAGGCCAAACAGTTGGGGAAAACTATTGTTCAACATCAAGATACCAACTTGATGCTCAATGCTCTGGTACAACCTACGACGCCGCGAAAGCAGTTTGCAGAAATAAAAGCCTCCATTGAAGACATCATAACTAAGTTCGAAAGCATGGAGCAGGAGGCTAAAACTATTATGGTAGTGACAACACAATTTTGGCAGAGCATTATCTAGGATGAGCAGCTTAATCAGCTAACTGTGCAAGTACAAGAAGCCGAAGGTCAACTGACGACCTTGAAGACATCACTGATGTCCCTTCCACTGATGGTGGAGATAACACGGGCCAAGGAACTGAAGGATTTACAATAGAGAGTAGCCCGTGCACAGGAATGCCAACAAAAGCATCATGCTCAGCTTGATTAATTTCAAGAAATCGATGGACAGTTGGCTATTAAATCCATCTCCACACTGTAGGAAATATAAGAGCATTGACAAATGGTTGACATCAAGGCTAGATAAGAGCACCCAGTGAAGCAGGCTTTGAATAATTGTAAGAGTCCTGCTGACAAAGTCCAGCTGCAAGTACATGAGATTGCATAGCAATTTGAATATTTCAAGGGGACGACATCGGCACACACCATGTCAACCTGAGGTGGCTTGGGGATGATCCACAAGATTGTTTTGGGGGCCTATTCGTAGGGGTTTTGGTAAGTTATTTGCGTTGCATCATGGCAGCTGCGCAACCTCACATGGTACTGCGCAAGGCCATATTAGCATGATGGGCAGAAGAATAACTACTTTGAATATTTTATATGTTATTTGACCAAGTTTTGTTGTAATAGGTCTCTAGTGGTTATAAGTTAGTTAGAAGTGGACCCTCAATGTGATGGCGCAATCCTATTTATAGATCTAGTTTTGCAAGTAGATAAAACCTACCAACATAGAATAGGAGAATCACATCAGAAGATATTTGGGGCATAAGATCTAGTGCAATCTGATTTTGTGAAGAATTTCCTATGTATTTGTGATTGATCTAGGTTTTCTTGATGTATGTAGTCTCCATTTTTGGAGAAGAATTCTGTAATATGGAGCCCTTGTGCAATATTAGTATGATATGGCAATTATAGCACACATCTTGTCTGTTATCACTGTTGCAATCTAATATGTATGATGTTGCGATCTAATCTGTTACAATGTTGCGACCTATTCTATTATGATTTATGACCAAGTTTGGTATAATTTTGCTATGATTTAGTCTCTTTTGGTTATATCGATGTGATCTGTTTTTCTTCTATATCGATGCGATCTATTTTTCTACTACTGTCTGTTGCACTATGAGTCGATATGTTTTATGGACAATGCCGCAGTATTAGCAATATTGTGATAACTGTATGATGCTATAATGATTGCATAAGTCATGAATACACTCTGCAAGTTGAGGAAAAGGTGTAAAGTTGACTGCAACCTCCAGATCTAGCAGTTATGGTGTCCTTTTGTCGGATCCCCATATCCTCTATCCCCACTATTAGAAACTCGGTTTTGACAGCTCTCCCTTGAATGATTTGGGTGAAACCTCATCTGCTCTAAAGATGTTGAGGGGTAGGGTAAAACCTATCTAGGCTAGTGCTCAGGGAGATTGCGTTGGTTGGGCATTGACAGAGTGGGAACCCCTATCGATGAGGCTTTGTTGGTGGGTTTTGCCAACACATTTTTGTTTCACGTCTTCCATTCTTTTTCAAACCTTTCTTTGCTCCTTTTCTTTAGTTGTGGCTCCTTTTTGAATGGGAGTCAATGGTTTATAGTTTCTAGATATATTCCCATAGTTACCACATTCATAACATTCTTTGTCAATATTTTGTAAAGGCACAAAAGAATGTCGACTTCTTCCTCTTGGAGAATTACTAGAATTATCTTCCTTGTAGGGAGGTTTCTGATTATGTTTTTGGTTCATCCTACAATTAGATGTTTTATGCCCAAAATTTTAACAGACATAGAAAATACCCAAAAATAGCTGCATATTTCTTTTTGACATTGGTCCTCTTGCCATTTTATTTTTCCTCTTGGCATTTTATTTTTCCTTCTTCCATTTTGGAAAGGATCATATTTTTTACTATCTCCCTTTTGAACTAGGTCTTTGAGTACATCAACATAACTCCTTTTGTTTCCATATTGTATTGTGGGAGAGGCTTGTTCTAGCCTCATTCCTTTGTCATATCCCAATCAATTTTTATTACTGGATGATCTTTGGAAACTTATGATGTTATTTAGAGTTTTTGAGCTACTCAAAAAATTTTATTGAAAGGATTCTTCATCAATTTTCTTTCTAAGTGAGACTAATTCAACCTCAAATTTCTCTAATTCTTGCTCTCTTTTCTTGAGCTTCTCTTCGAGACTGTTTTCAACCCTTTTACTTCTTGAAGCTGATTTTGTAAGTTAGCAATAATTCTTTTTGTATCATTAGTTTTCTCTTCAACCTCTATGACTTTGGTTTTTAATTGGTTGTGCATCCTTTTATATTTCCTTAATTCTTCAAGAGCCCTTATGAGTTCTTCTTCAATATATACCACTTTTTTTTATTCTTCTTTAGGGTTTTCGCTCTTTATTCTTCTTCAATTATGAATCTGACTAATTGATTCTGATGTCGAGAATCAAACATAAAAGAATTATATTGTGTATTCCACTATTTTTGACTCCACCATTTTGACTTCAACTTTGTGAATCCTGATTTGAACTGAACTCTATCAATTCTTATGTTTATCGATTCCGATGTCAAACTAGAATATATCGATCCATAATTACTGATTCAATGTCAAAATTTGACTTCAACTCGACTCACAATGGTGACAAGCAATTTAATTTGACTGACAATAGGTCGACTAGGCCGAATTCAACTCGAATGATAATGGTCGAAAAGCATTCTACTTCGACTAGAAATACGTCAACTACATTGACTTCAACTGAAAATAGGTTGACTAGGTTGACTTCGACTAATAATGGTCAACACTAATTCGACTTCAACTGCCAATTGTCAACAATAGTTCGACTAGGCTGACTAATTCTACTTTGACTTCAACTTACAGAGACTCGACCATAATACAATAGGTTGACTAGGCCGACTTTGACTTAATAAACATTGTTGACTTCATGAGCACTTTCGATAGCTTTGACTTAATGAACACTTTCAACAATAGTTCAAATTCGACTAAATATTTTCCTTTGTTATTAATGAATGTCTTGCACATCAATGAAAATCACACCCAACATACTTTTCCATCAAGTTATTATGCAACTAATTGATGTTTTCCTTTCGAGCATGCACATAAGAATCAGAACAAAAAATGATATGTTTAAGAGAGTTTTTCTAACTAGTCCATGCCCCATGTGGAGTTTTGTCAACTAATGTTCAAGTAGGTGAATGAATTATCAATTAACTATTGGGTATGCGTTATATTCTTTACATAAGAGTTGTGTCACCCTACAATTTCTTTGGTTCAAGTCTTATGAAAAATGTGTAGTTTAATCTTGGTTAGGGGATTGAGGTATTTGCTAATATTGGATAATATATTGGATTTGGGATAATATGAAATACC
Organism: Pseudotsuga menziesii; assembly: GCA_001517045.1. NCBI lineage: Eukaryota > Viridiplantae > Streptophyta > Pinopsida > Pinales > Pinaceae > Pseudotsuga > Pseudotsuga menziesii. The sequence continues at coordinate 73,458 of LPNX010290500.1, forward strand.
TAAATATTTTATTGTTAATGGTTAATAAAATACAATTATAAAGTGAGACAAGCAACTCTGAGTTTTGTTGGTTTTCCTCGTTAAGGGTTTCCACGATAAATATATGTGTAGTGTGTGTGTGTCATTGTTTAATATATGTTTTTCTTAAGAATTTGTATGGATTGTTTCACGTCATAGGTTTAAAAATTCCATGTGGTATCATAGATTAATTATTCGATTAAGGGGAATGGGTTTGTTGATAAGGGTTTGACTTGTTTGATAGAGAAAGTTTATCTTCAGTCTCTAATAAATATAGGTTAATAAAATACAATTATAAAGTGAGACAAGCAACTCTGAGTTTTGTTGGTTTTCCTCGTTAAGGGTTTCCACAATAAATATATGTGTAGTGTGTGTGTGTCATTGTTTAATATATGTTTTTCTTAAGAATTTGTATGAATTGTTTCACGTCATAGGTTTAAAAATTCCATGTGGTATCATAGATTAATTATTCGATTAAGGGGAATGGGTTTGTTGATAAGGGTTTGACTTGTTTGATAGAGAAATTTTATCTTCAGTCTCTAATAAATATAGGTTTAGTAGAAGCTATGCATTAATGATTTGTGTGTTGAAAGATAATGGTGAATGGTTCTGTTGAGGCCTAGAAAATCGCAGGTAACAACAGTTAGGGATTCTCCCCAATAAACGTTCCCAACTAGCCTGTTATTGTTTGGTATGGGGAATCGGTCCGGTTTACGGTCCGGCTACCATAGGTCAAGTAACAAATTAAAATTTTTTACCGGTTACGGCCCGGTCCACCATGTATATTTTTAGTTTTTTATGTTTAAGGTATGATGTGGAAGTGCTTAACTAAAATGTAGATGATAGAGATAACGAGGAGGGTCACAATGTGATGCGTAGGTTCTTACCTCTTGTCTTAGCTCTCTCGCATATAAATCACAAATAGCAAGAAACTAACTAACCTATCCCTGGGGAGAAGAATTATCATTTAACAGTGAGTAATGTATTTCAGCGCATGCATTAGAAAATCTCACAGATAGCTGTTAATTGTTTCAGAACACATGAACATCAATATAAATATGAACAACAAGATAGCTTATTGTTAATTACAACCTTTTGTTGAGGCCTGGACATTCGCAGGCGGCAACAGTAAGGGATTCTCCCCAATCAACGTTCCCAACTATCCCGTTGACTGTTTGGTGTAGGGAATCCGTTCGGCTTACGGTCCGGCTACCGTAGGTCAAAGTAACAAAAAGGGCTTTACCGGTTGCGGCCCGGTCCACCGGAATTTGTATTTTGACTTAATATGCAATGCATATGCCTATCTAAACCAATGCAGGGTGATAAGGATGTCGGGAACCACACAATGTGCTGCGCAGGTTCTTACCTCTCGTCTTATGTTCACAACATCTGAACCACATATGCAACTAGGAAACAAACAACTAATCTATTTAAACACTAACTACCTATCCCCGGGGAGCCAACATGATTATGATTTAGTAATGCATTAAATACATGTGTGATAAACACAATTACAGGTAGCTGATACTTGTATTTACAACACATGAAAGAGAAATTATTCCAACAATTAGATAGCTAACTATTATGTGAAGCACCAGCATTACTATAAGTGAATTTTCCACAAAATAAACCAGAAATCATTCAACAAGACATAATTCATAGAGTTAGAACGATCTCACAATTCATGGACATATGCTGAAAAACAAAATAGTTCATTTTCCTGCCATCCATTGCACACCATTTGGAAAATTCCACAGCACTTTCTCCAACAGGCAAACTACAATCTTTATTGCAAAAAGGAAATAGTTCTTCTTTACAATAGGTCATCCAGTGTTACTAGGAAAAATCCCCTCTCTTGTCTCTCTTCCCTAGTTTTATACAAAATCAAAAAATGGTTGGGCTGCCCAAAGTGGCCTTTGGGCTTCCCAATGCTTCATTTTCCTAAAGCCTTTTACAAAATAATAATTTATACAAAATTGACCGGTCCTTCTCATGAGGAGGGTCCCTCTTGGTCTTCCGGGAACTTCCTCCACGCTACTACCTCAGCAGCGAGTCCTTCAAATGAGTGGGGTTCCAAGAATTGTATACTCAGCTCGAACTTATCTGCTTGGTTCCGAATAGCCTCCACTCTGGCCGCGTTCAGGCGCACCTGCTCCTCCAAGAGCTGTACACTAATGGTTGTGTGTCCAATTTCATTTCTCAGGATCGACTCATCAATGGCTCTGATACATTGGACCTTGGCTTCTTCCTCCTGCTGCCTTGTCTGCAACATCCCTGCAAATGTATCATGATCAGGGAATTCGTGTAGCCTATGCTCAGCTTCCACTTGACAGTGGTTATAGGTGACAAGGGCTCTTCTAAAGAACTCTGTGCATGCTCCCTTCATTTTCTTCACTGTCTTCTGAAAGTCCTCTGCAGTAATAACAGCAAACTCGATCAGATCATGGTCTCGCTTCAAAGCTTGCTTATCTTTAACTGGTAGTTCAGCTGGGACATCTTGATCATCTTCTACTCTGGTTATCCTTGAAGTTAGCACCTCCAGGATGTCTTGCGATCTATCCACAAAATAAGATGCTGTATTTAATATTTCATCCATCCTGCCATCAATCTGCAGGACTTGACACCTTTCTTCCTCCAGGGCCGTTTGCAGTTGCAGCATCCTAGCCTTCTGAGCCAAGATGTGTTTTGACTGGCTGCAGATCTACTTGCTGCTCCTTGGCTGCTTCTAGCTGCTCTTTCAGCTCTCTAACATATAAGGCATTAGATTCATAGATGTCCTTCTGCTGCTCTATCAGTTCTTCTATCTGTGTCTTCATTCGTTCCCTTTCACTTTTCAAATTCTGAATTTCTTGATGTGCCTTATCCAAAGCTTCTTGTGTTGTCTCTTTTTCTTGGGATTCCTGCTGGATAGCATGAATTTCATGCTTTGTGACCTCCATATCCTTAAGTACATGCTCGTATTTTGTTTTTAGTCTGTTTCCCTCTTCTCTTTCCCTTCTCAAGGTGTCCTTGAGCTGAGAAGTGGTCTTCTTGGAGGATTCTATCTCTACAATCATACGGTCTATGTTATCCTCAGTAGCATGTAGAGCTTCCTTCCCAGCCCTGATGACAAACCTTGGATCTTTGTCTGTTCCGACCATCACAGCTTGGTCGGTTATCATGGTACTGGCCATCCCTTCTGCCTCTATTTTCCTCTCGGTTCTCCTCATGATCCTTTTGGTGGCCCTGTCATAGTACACTGTACTGAAATCAGGCACCTCTTCCCCTTTCTTCTGTGTAAAGGGTACTAACTGGAGTGTGGGAGTTGTAGGGGTGACGGTAGTAGGTACTTGGAGGGTTTGTATCTCAGGGTTTTCCTCACCCTGGCTTTGCTCTGCTTGTGATCTAGAAGCCTGCTGTTGTGCCAACTCTGTTTTCTCGGCTTCCTGTTGTCGAATTTCTTCATCTAGTTTCCTCTGAGCTTCCTCAGCTACTTGCTTAGCAGCCTCCTCTGCCTCTCTGGCTGTTTCCTTTACCTTTTCGGCTGCTTCCTGGGCAGCTTTCCTCTTTTCTTCTTCTCCTTTCTGGAGCCATTCTGCACCTTCTTGCTCTAGTCTCTGGGCTTCTTCCCTTATTCTTTTGGCTATTTCTTCGGCCTTAGCCCGCTCAGCCTTCTCCTGCTCAGATCCACCTTGTGGTTTGAACCTCTTACCGAGCGCTGCCATGTTAGGGGCCCTCCTGAAAATAGATTCATCCTTGTCAAAATGATGAGTGTACTCATAAAATACTTTGTGTTTCCTGCAGTGCTCAACCATTCTCTCGTGAGTATCATTCCGTCTAAAGATCATCTCCCCAAAATGGAACCTTTCTAGTTCCTGTATAAATTCAGGAGCTTGCTTCACATTTGCAAAGCTACAACTACCTAACTTGAATGGCAGAGGAGGGTAGGCAGACTTCTTCTTCTGGAATAGGAAATGACCAACTCCATCTATACACACCTGTCTGACAGCTTCCTTGTGTATGATATAATCTGTTGCGTATTTGGGCAACAGATAAGGGGTCTTTGACCCACCAAACATCCTCAAATACATCCCATTTGCTGTCAAGAAGTAGTCACCAAACTCCTCTATGACCTACATGGCCTCTTCTGACATGCAGTTGCATTCCTTTCGGAATATGAGAGTGTGCAGAGGCATGATAAACTGTTCACAGATCTCTCTATAGTAAGTATGGTATTGATGAGCTCCCAGTAGTCTATATGCTGCATATACATGCATCCTATCCTTCTCCCAAACACATTTGAGCCCGGGGAAAGGCTGGCGGAAGAGTATGCAGTCAATCAGAATGGAGCTCATGTAAAATTCAGATCTTCTCCGTTCTTTTCCTTCCAAAGCTGTAGCTACACAGGAGGAGAGGCTGCTGGATACTATGCTTGCCCAATTGAAGATGGTTCCTTCTGTTGCTACAAAAAACATTAGAGGTACCCATTCAAACTTGAACAGTCTACCATTTTCCCTCCTGAAGATTCTATTTAGCATCAACGCTATGAATCTGTAGGTAGGCCTGAGACTGGCGGTGTCATAATCTTCAGTCGCTCTATGTCGGAATATCTTTCCAGGTAAGAGCATTCTTTTCAGAGTCTCTACAAGGTCCATCCGGAGGTCGTCCAGCCATTCATTTGTAAGGAAAAGCTGAGGCTCCGTCAGGTGATAGGCTAAAGCTACATATCCAGGGCTAAATGCAGCATAGCCCTGGCCCTCAGTGTTACAGGTGAGCATTGAATTATGGTTCGTATGCGGTAGCACCCATCTCATTAACTCAGAGCACGGGAATAGCTCTGGTCTGGTGGTGACCTTCATAATGGCTGATTTCTCTATATTGGCATAGATGGGTGCCTCCTCAAGCCCCATATCTAGGACTTCCCTGCGGGAGATCTTCCTGTAAACATCTCCCCATTTGTACTCAGGCTCCACCCCTGTGACACATTGGGTGTCCTCATAAATGTATTCAATTCTTGTTTCTAATTCTGCTGCAGGAACCTCCTCTACTGCTGGGGCCTTATTTTTCTGTCTCTTAGACATCTTAAGATCTTCCTGCAATGTACAACACCATGGTATTGAGTAATCCAAATTTGTGAACTTTGTGCAACATTTTATTCTTTTTAGGTGTATTAGCATTATATCAGTGCATGCAAACAAACCTTAAGCTTTCATACTGAACAATTTACTAACATGAAGTGTTGTGCAATGTGTTGTTAGCATGATAATGTTTACTGTAGCACATCTTCAGCAGGTCTTATGAATGACTTGCCTTATGATTTATTCCTCATGCATTAAATTTATCAGTCATATTGATGTTGGCAAGAAAAATACGCTATTACGAGGCTTGTCATTTCTTATGAAAGTGATATATAGAAGCAATATGAGCAAACTCTATGCAGATGCATCATACAACCATCATTTCACTGCCTATCACATGCAAAGAGAAAAAATAACAGCCTCAGGCTTAACCAGTCGACGCCTCAGCCCTACGACCCCTAGGCCCTCTGCGACAGAAACGCAAATGACCAGCATCGAAGGAAAGTAATATGTCGCTAACATTATTCACACACCTCGATGGGAAACGACCACATCCCTGGACAAGGAAACTTCATCAAACCGACTCGCGCTACCCTCAATAGGCGTAGCGTTACCAACAACCGTTCCTTTTGATCCTACCAGGGTTTTAAGCAATCAACAGCAAAACTAGGTCGCGCCAGCCCCAGGTTCTGGTAATAACTTCCATCGAAACGACATAAAATCCAACGGACTGTGAAAAGGAAGCGAGAAAAACCGCGGCGACTGTGGTCAGTGCAAATCCACCCCTAGACAAACCCCAACAACGCAGACTCCAAATATTGTGACCGCCCAATGAAGCCTGGCGCAGATGGCGTAACGGCCTCCTGCGCCTCAAAACCCCTATCATAACCACCAGGTGAAGGCGGCATGACGGCCGCTTGCACCTTTCTTCCCCCCAATGGACTAAAACGGCAGAAAAAATGAAACACGGGATTTTGAAAATAAAAGGCGAAAACCCTCTTCCTATAACCGTCAAAACTATTCGACCCGGGCACCCTAACAAACGGCGCGAACCGCCAGATGGACGACCGAAGAAAAACATAACTAAGGGAGAAAACCCCCCGCAGCGCAACGGGACGACGGGTCCAAATCTTAAAAACCCCCACCGCGCAGAAGAAAACTATTCGAAACCTTGAAATTACGGTGATAAGTATCAAGATCCTACCTGGCAATCCACTGAACGAGTGAGATGATGATGGCTGGACTTCTCCTCCTGCCACCTGGACACAGGTACACCAACAGCCAAATCTCTATGTGCTCCAAACAGCGACAACTCGTCTCACCGCGACAACACACTCGAAAACAACAAAAACCCCATTTGTCGCCATACATATATAAACAGAAACACACATGCGAGGAGTCACATCAGTCGAGGCGGCTTTGAAAGTTAAGTCGGGAAGTAAAAACTTCATACATCCGCAACGGCGGATCACCCGCAACGGTGAATATGGCTCAAAACAAACCTCGGGCGACAAAGAATCATGTATCGGGCGCCGGAACAAGGAAACGAAACTCCAACACACGGTTCGGCGAGAGACAAGGATTCAAGAATTTACGCTGATCCGCAACGGCGAGGCTTGGCAGAAACCATCAAGAATCTAGAAGCACCCGAAGCGGCGGTCACATTAAAACCAAGCGGACCTGACGACCACCCGCAATGGCGGGTCAACAAAGTCAAATAAGAATCGAACAAGCATCCGCTACAATGGCGCGATGAACGGCCAGGAGGATTGGGAGAAGACCCGCAATGGCGGGCTCGACAAAAGACTCAGGTTCTGGACACCACCCGCAACGGCGGGACGGGTAAGAAACTTAGAAGCTGAAAGACACCCGCAACTGCAGGAAAAACGCCAGACATGAAAACTTTGCAACGAAATTTCTAAAAGTTTTGCAAAACGACAGGGACTCAATTTCAATGGAAGTCCTTAAACATTTAAACTATGAAAAACCAGTCAAATTCCTAACATTCAAAATTCTAGAAGGATCCATAAATCCATCATAAGCTACAATCAAAAGATGAACTCAAGAAAATAACTCACTAACTTGTAGAAAAGGGGGGCCCCAAAATTTTTAGAATTTTGGGAAATTGTTGCAGGTGCAACAATTGGTGACTACCTGGTGAACCCCAGATCTCTGAATGAATTTTCTTTCTAAGCCTAAGACTGTATGAATAAGACTGAAATCTTCTAACTGTCTGCATCCCTAACTAGTCAACTCATGCATTAAATTACTTAGATGAAGTCTATTTTTTCCGGGAAAAGGTAACACCAGCAGTGTTTCAGGTCTGAATAACTCTTTGGAGGCCAAATAAATGAGGTTCATTTTACCTGCCCTTCAGGGTTTACAGCTTTGACACCACAGGATTGTGACAGAAAGTGAACGGTGTTATCCTTTTATTCCTCATCCCCATGCCATTTTGTACTTTGGGTTTTCTGAACTTTAGTTCCTTTGACATGAGTCCTTCTGCAGGCCTTTCTTACTGAATTTTAATTCAGGATCCTCTATCCCATAGTGTCCTTTTGTGTGAATGATCTATTTCATGTTTCAATTCACGGACGGAGAGGATCTTGTGGCCATTTGGTACTTTAGGCTTTGAGATTATACTTTTTGGAGCTTTGCTCTGATGTGTTTTATCTCTTTCGTAAGAAGTGACTCTTAAGATTTTTTTGCTCTTTTCTTAACTCATGGCATGGGGTCATTTATATATGATAAACTGTCACACTCTGCTTCCTCTCCGTGGGTCTAGTGTTGTTACCCCTTGGGTATTTAAGATGTGATATGGATGGAGCCTCTAAATAGTACTTCAGACCCTTTTACTTCTGAGTTATTTACAGGGATTAAGTAAGACTTCGAATGAATGCACTGATTGTTTGGAATACATCTGCTAGAAGCCATTCTATCCTTTAAAACACAGCCCTTTTGCTCATGATTTTAGTTAAGACAGAGCCCTGATGTTTCCATTGCATCCAAAAGTTTGCCTCTTATTCAAAACAAAGTAAAACTAGCAAAACCATAAGCAACTGGCAACATAATCAAGTAATAAATAGAAAGAAAACATTAAAGCACTGAAAACAGAAACTAGAATCAGTAACCAAACAATTTATTTATGTACAAGAGGAAAACAAAACAAAACAAATAAACTTTGCCCATTCCTAAAAATTTTAGATTTAAAGAACTAGGAATGAGCGGGGTTTGAGACCTGAATATTCTAACCATGGTCCAGTTGTGCTGTTATAGAAATAGCCCCCATATCTAGAATTCGGTAATCATTTCTTTCAGCCTGAGGGAGTCAAAGGAGTTCAGACTGAGTGTCCATCATAAGGTTGGCCCCTTTTGAAGAATGGTGTTCTAGCTTAAGCTCAGTAAGGTAGTTTCCCAAAACAGAATCAGCGGATTCATTCTATTCTCCAATCTTAGTGATGTTATGCTTCATAAAAGGCTCTCTTAGAATCTTAATCAGGTTGGGGCTGCCCTTCTGAGGTAACCACAAATGAGACCAATCTGAAGCAAAGTACCCATTAAGTCTCGATGTCCAATCTCGGTTTAGAATCATCCCATACCCATCAGAAATGTCTGCTACTATGATGTCAATGTAGTGGCATATCCTTTTATTTGCAGATAATTGAATCATTACATTCTCCATTTCCCCTACTACCTTGACCCTAGTTTTGTCAAGTTGTGTGACATCCCAAATAGTAGGCTTTATTTGTCCATTGAGTTTTTTGCACACTACCAGAGGCATAACATTCATACAAGATCCTGAATCCACCAAACAGTTATGCACCTGATGATTTAGGATTTCAAGAGTCACAAGAAAAGGTGGGGTGCTGGTTTTTTTTATCTTAATCAACTCAATCTTTTCTTCCTCAGGTTGGTTCTTTGTGGGCAGCTCCTCTTCCAGTTTGCTAGATCTTCCCTCCTTATCACTTTCCAATGATTTGGTAGGTTTAATGAGTGGCCCTAACTCCTGTTTGTAAGTGAGGTCTTGAGGTATGTCATTTTTATCCTTTATATTAGACTGCCCCTCACTTTTCCCTTGCAATTCTTGAACTTTTGAGAGTTTTGCATTGTCATTGTTTGTCAATCTCTTATCTTCCGTGGTTTTACATGCATGCTGAGATTTTAGAGCATTTCCTTCAGTGTTGAACAATGAAACTCCATTCCATGAGAACATAGTATCATCATCTGTCTTTACCATCATTTGGTTCTTCTTTTCTTCCTCACCACTGTGCCCAGTCAATTCTGGATCCAACAATTTATTCATCACTATTGTCATTGAGTGTAACCATTGAGGGCACTGCTTTTCCGAATGGGGCTGTTGATGAAATGTACAGAAATCATCTCTTCCTATTTCTGTTATATTTATTGATGCCACATTGGGTGGTGGGACCTTCCATCGGTTGTTATCTTCTTTCTTATGATAGGATGGCTCATTTGTTTTATGCAAGTCCCTCTCCTTTTCTAATTCTACAACTCGGTTGGACAGCTTCTGGAGCACCTTCATCATCTCATGAGAATCACGTGGGTGACCTTCTTTAAACTTAAACAGCAGTGAGCTTTTTCTTACGGTGGTTTTCTCTTCAACTGAGTCAGGATAGTCTTCTATACTCTCACTTTCACCCTCTACTCTCTCAGCCTCTTGATAGGTTTCTACCAATGTGGGCTTGACTTTCATTTTGGAAAACTTGGCCAACTCAGGACCTAGGGCTGAGGTATAATACTCGATTAAAAATTTGTCTGAAGGTTTGTCTACAGCAGAAATTTTTTTTAAGTATAGTGAAAATTTCTGAGTGAAACTTCGTACCTTCTCATTCTTCTCTTTTCTCAACAAACCAAGCCCTTTCATCAACGAGGCATGTGTCTTTTGGGTTGTGTATTTATTCCTGAAAATCCTTTCAAAAGTATCCCAGTCAGGAATGGAATTCATAGGGAGTCCAAAGTACCAGGATGCTGCCGATCCTTTCAGAGTATGAGGAAAAAGCCTACACACCACGTCTTCATGCTCTCCAGCCCTTAGCCCTTCTAGTGCGAGGTAAAAACCTTGAAGGTGATCATCTACAGCAATGTTGTCTATAGGATCAAACTTGGGTAAAAGCTTGTCAAAGGCTTGAGGCAAGTCATACAAAGGAGGATTCAAGTTCATAGGTGACCTGGCTCTCCACGCTGGTAATGGGTTAGGTTGATTTCCAGCCACGAGGAAAAGTAAAGGAGTATCACTAGGAAAACAAGGTTTTAAGGATAGAGCCAAAACTTTAAACTCTGAACTATAATGAAGACTTCAAACATCCGCTGGTAGGGTAGTCTCGCGAAAATTAGTTCCACGGCCAGCCTTTACTGGCGGCCCTCCTTCTAGCGCCAAAACTGTTGAGGCCTGGACATTCGCAGGCGGCAACAGTAAGGGATTCTCCCCAATCAACGTTCCCAACTAGCCCGTTGACTGTTTGGTGTAGGGAATCCGTCCGGCTTACGGTCCGGATACCGTAGGTCAAAGTAACAAAAAGGGCTTTACCGGTTGCGGCCCGGTCCACCGGAATTTGTATTTTGACTTAATATGCAATGCATATGCCTATCTAAACCAATGCAGGGTGATAAGGATGTCGGGAACCACATAATGTGCTGCGCAGGTTCTTACCTCTCGTCTTATGTTCACAACATCTGAACCACATATGCAACCAGGAAACAAACAACTAATCTATTTAAACACTAACTACCTATCCCCGGGGAGCCAACATGATTATGATTTAGTAATGCATTAACTACATGTGTGATAAACACAATTACAGGTAGCTGATACTTGTATTTACAACACATGAAAGAGAAATTATTCCAACAATTAGATAGCTAACTGTTATGTGAAGCACCAGCATTACTATAAGTGAATTTTCCACAAAATAAACCAGAAATCATTCAACAAGACATAAGTCATAGAGTTAGAACGATCTCACAATTCATGGACATATGCTGAAAAACAAAATAGTTCATTTTCCTGCCATCCATTGCACACCATTTGGAAAATTCCACAGCACTTTCTCCAACAGGAAAACTACAATCTTTATTGGAAAAACGAAATAGTTCTTCTTTACAATAGGTCATCCAGTGTTACTAGGAAAAAGCCCCTCTCTTGTCTCTCTTCCCTAGTTTTATACAAAATCAAAAAATGGTTGGGCTTCCCAAAGTGGCCTTTGGGCTTCCCAACGCTTCATTTTCCTAAAGCCTTTTACAAAATAATAATTTATACAAAATTGACCGATCCTTCTCATGAGGAGGGTCCCGCTTGGTCTTCCAGAAACTTCCTCCACGCTACTACCTCAGCAGCGAGTCCTTCAAATGAGTGGAGTTCCAAGAATTGTATACTCAGCTCGAACTTATCTGCTTGGTTCCGAATAGCCTCCACACTGGCCGCGTTCAGGCGCACCTGCTCCTCCAAGAGCTGTACACTAATGGCTGTGTGTCCAATTTCATTTCTCACGATCGGCTCATCAATGGCTCTGATACATTGGACCTTGGCTTCTTCCTCCTGCTGCCTTGTCTGCAACATCCCTGCAAATGTATCATGATCAGGGAATTCGTGTAACCTATGCTCAGCTTCCACTTGACAGCAGTTATAGGTGACAAGGGCTCTTCTAAAGAACTCTGTGCATGCTCCCTTCGTTTTCTTCACTGTCTTCTGAAAGTCCTCTACAGTAATAACAGCAAACTTGATCAGATCATGGTCCCGCTTCAAAGCTTGCTTATCTTTAACTGGTAGTTCAGCTGGGACTTCTTGATCATCTTCTACTCTGGT
>LPNX010290503.1:7227-26783 GCA_001517045.1 Pseudotsuga menziesii
GTATTTTGTAAGTATCGAGGAATAGGAAATAAAGTACGGAATTTTAAAACTCAGTTTTTGGAAGAATTACAAAATTATGTGCCTATTTCTTAATGACAAGATTTTCAAATTATAAATTGTATACTTGATACTCAATGACTTGAATTATAATTTATGTTTTATTCATATTGAGAATATTATATTATAAATATGTTTTTGTGTTAAAAATAGTGACCATAAGGATTTTATGGAAAAATTGAACATGGTGAATTATTATATAGGAGTATGTACTTTGGATGTATTTCATATATGAAAAAATGTATTTTATGGTTATATGTGTCTTAATATGTCCATTTTGAAAGTATTAATATATATATAGGATGTATTGTAATATATATATGTATTATAAATGTTATTGTACATTATATACCTATTTATTAGTAAACACATTTTTTATATTGTTTATAAATGAGAATATTAGTATATAATTTAAGTGTTGTAAATATACATTAAGAGAGTTGAAATTATGGCTAAAAGATAAAGGTTTAGCTAGAAAAGTTCATTAAGAATATTTATAAGCATAAGGATTTTTTATTATTAAATCTTAAGTTCTTATATAAACTATATTTTTGGGGAATGCAAGTATTAACTATATATTTTTCCATGTCAATGTTTTTAAAAAAAATATTATTTTAATGAAAGTCATTATAATGAGTTGGTTGTATTGCAAAGAGGACTTTTTTTCCTTTTCCATGTTTTCATAATTAATCGCATAAAAGGAATTTGGGTATATTACTCAAAGTCAATTAACCTCTTCTAAAACAGTGGTTGTGGATTGAAGTAAAAAATGGATTGAAGTCAATCTATAATTCAACCTTGGATTGAAGTTAGCCCTGGCTTGAAGTCAACCTTAGATTGAAGCCACCTTTGCATTGGATTCAAGAATGGATTGAAGCCAGCAATGGATTGATGTCAACCTTGCTCCAAATTCAACTATGGATGGGAATCAACCATGGATTTAATTCAACCTTGGATTGAAAGGAATCTTGGATTAAATTCAACCATGGATTGAAGTCAACATTGGAATGAAGCCAACCTTGCCTAAAAGTTAAGCTTTCTTAAAATCCTACTATGGATTAAAGTAAAATATTGATTGAAACCTACCTTGTAATGAAGTTAACTATAGAGTGAAGTCAACATTTGATTCAAGTCATCCTTGGATTAGAGTCAACCACGGATTGAAGTCAACCTAAGATTTAAGAAAACCTTAGTTAAATTTGCACTTTACATAAAAGTCAACCATGGATTGAAGCCAATGATGGATTGAAGTCACTTTGGAATGAAAGAAACCTTGGATTGAAGTCAACCATGTTCTAAATTCAACCTTGGATTGAATTCAACCTTGCTTAAAAGTCAACTACAGATTGAAGTCAACCATGGATTGAAGCCAATCTTGGACAAAGTCAATCTTGCTTAAAATTTCACTATGTATGGAAGTCAACTATGCATTGAAGTCACCCAAGGATTGAATTCAACCATGGTTTCAAGTTAACCTTTCTTATAAAGTCAATTATGGTTTCAAGTGAACTAAGGAGTAAATTCAACCTTGGATTGAAGCCAACCATAGCTTAAAGTTAGCCATGGATTCTAGTCAACCTTGGATTGAAGTCAACCTTCATAAAAATTCAATTATTGATTGAAGTCAACCATGGTTTAATCTCAATTAGCCTCTTCTAAAAGGGTCGTTGTGGATTGAATTCATCCTTGGATTAAAACCAAAATTTAAGTCAACCTTGGATTCAATTCATCCTTGGGCTAAATTTAAAATTTAAGTCAATCTTCAATCAACGTCAACCTTGGATTTAAGTTGTAATGTCCCCCAATAACTTGTATAAATAAATGCATATAAATTTTTTTAAGTATAATTTCTTTACAAGTATTTGGCTATAATCTCTAAAAAATTTGACCTTAAGCCATTTAAAAATAGCCAACATTAACTTCTGGGATTAAATTCACTTTCGCACCTAGAAAGGTCATTACCGCCCTGAAGCTGACCCTTCTGAATTTTGCTTCTCGCATTCTTCCCTTCCACTTTTTGCTGCGGACTTTAGAATCGAAAGCGTAACATCTATCGAAACCATTCATCCACACTTTCTCCTTCTACACTCTGCCCTTCTGCTGGGGAACTTGAAAATCAGAAAACCAACGAATCGTTACCTTCACCTAACCACTTTCTTCCTTCCGCCTCTATGCTGCGGAACTAGGAAGTCAGAAAACCAACATTTTCTTAGAGATTTCATTTCTTTTCATCCTTCCGCATTTCTCCCTTTTGATGTGGAACTCGAAAGTCAAAAACCCAACTTTTTCTTAGATATTTCGGCTCCTTTTCTCCTTCCTCCTTCTTCCCTTCTACTACAGAACTTGGAAATCAGAAACCAATGTTCTGCCTCGTATTTTACCCATTTTCCCACCTTCCTCTTGGCTTCTTCCGCACCGTCAATATTGTGGGGTCAATCTCAAATGTCGATCTTTCCTTCCCTGGCTGCGGAATCTGAATATCCATGAAATGACTATTTGGTCCTTCATTTTTTCGCTCTTCGAATTCTGACTTCTGCCTTCCACAAGCAGATTTCGGAAGTTTAGAAAATACATCTCAACTTCAACTTAGCTGCATTTTGATTCTTAAACCAGAATTTTGGTCTTCATGAACTTAAGCAAAAATAGTGGAAAACCCAAGCATATTCAGATGCAAAATACATAAACATTTAACACATTCAGCTCATTCAGCCCTACTGGAAATCTGTGACAAGCTTTTAACACATTCAGCTCATTCATAAGTAAATAAGAGATTTCCACACCAATGATTCTTGTAGGGAAAAGTAGCCAGTGTAACAAACTCATTCGTAAGTATAAGTATTATTCATGGAATTCACCAAGCCTGGGATGGTTCAACCCAGCATAGAAATCGAGCCTCCCCTAGGAACAAATACATTGGGTGAGTAAACCAGGGAAAACATGTAGTAAGCAAGCAACTCTTTCATAAAATGTTAAGACATAAAGGGAAACCTAAACCAATCATAGTCAATCAAACAGAGTCAAAGTATTCAGTTCCAGGACTCCATCAAACCTACCAATTATATGGGATTGAAAGGAAAAGTGGGTGCATT
This sequence comes from Pseudotsuga menziesii, assembly GCA_001517045.1. Lineage (NCBI taxonomy): Eukaryota > Viridiplantae > Streptophyta > Pinopsida > Pinales > Pinaceae > Pseudotsuga > Pseudotsuga menziesii. The sequence continues at coordinate 10,374 of LPNX010290503.1, forward strand.
CTAAGCAGTCATAACCATCCCCATCAGAATAAGAGTGATTCTCCTAGGAAAATGACAAAACCCAATGCAGGGCATCAACATAGTAGGTGTACCATACCAGTTATACACTACATAACCTAGGACATCTAGAGTATAAGAATACACACCCGTTCACCTAGACCATACTTTCATAAACAAAGCTATAATCCTGCTTGCTAGCTAACTCTAAACTTCGTGGGTCTGCAACGATAAGCTTCGAGTTGCAAAGAGAATTGACCCTTGCAGTGGTCAATTCTATGAATATTACAAGAGGGTTAAATGGCATGTACCTTCAATAGATCCAAGGTGAAGGTTGACATATATACAACTCGGAACAATTTTGTTGCATGAAGCTAACGTCTAAGATAAGCGCTGAGAAACAGAGATGATCGTGGATAAAACCCCTTCATGATAAATGAAAAGGATAGATATTGGAGAATATCAACGGTCAGGAGCCATTTCATAGGGATAACTAGCACGAACAAGGCAAATCTTGCGGTGCGCGATAGGAAACTTGCGCAAATGACGTTTCCCCTCCTTATTGGATAACTAGCACGAACAAGGCAAAGCTTGTGGTTTAAAGGGCCGCATACTTCAACGGTAAGGATCTAGGAGAAGGAAGATACATGGATGTAATCCATTTCATGGATTAAATAAATCTTTGTGTGCATGCAATTTCAATGTAATCCAGTTTAACTCAGACCTAAAGTCCGCTCTTCGTTGAGCGTTAGAGAGGCCATAGGTCGGGAGGGCTAAAATTAGTGGTTCGGCTAAGGTTAGAACCAACTAAAAACACATATCATGCTATCTAATATTGTATACAACTATTGCAGCATCACAAGCCCAGTACGTTTGTAAGCATACATTTCATAGGTTAATAAGATCTAGGAAACACTTACGTGAACACACCCACCCGTTTATTATCAATACTTTCATCATCATTCTAAGGCATTTTCTTATCATTCAACAACATTGAAACATAAAGAATACATCTATGGACATGCCTAAGCTCATAGTCACATAAATAAAACAGTATGCAAATTACACAGTACATAACAACAATTCCCCACTTGGGGTTGCCATTTTACCAAATGCAAGGCACAATCATTCCAACATTGTACTAATTCATAAGAGTTATTAAATCTAAGCTATTATTTCCTCATTGCATTGACATTAACACGCATATTTAATATAAACAAACATACCCTCATCTCAATGAGTTTGTAGAAACAATATTCAGTAATGAAACATGTCTAACACGCGAGCTACAATGATGGGGAAACATCCATGGAGAAATCACTATGGACAACCATGTCGAGAGTGGTGAAATTCAAATGCAGTCTAGTTACCCAGGGAGAAATCACTTCCTCACACAGAGTGTTCAAACAACAAGAAATCCTTCTTTAGGAATACTTCCCCCCCCAGTTTCTGCCTCTATCCTATGCTTCCCTCTTTATAGTTTTTGTTTGGTCTAGGTCTTTATGTAGCTAACGACCAATTCCTCCAAAAATTTTCATTGCTCTTACATCCTTGATTTCCCCAGGGTGGTTCTAGCAACATAATGGCATTCCCACACCCGGTGTAACCTCCCTGAGATTGACCCTTCCTGTCCCCCACTCTTGCATGCATAGTTTCCTCATTCAACATGGTTGTCCCTATCATTCATATTTTTATTACAAGCATAACATTTCATTTACAACTATCCTCCAAGGACTTATTGGCATATTCCAGGTCTTCCAATCACATCCTTTTCTTCTTAATGTAACATTGTCCACAGTATACTCAGTCGTCTTCCATAGCTTCTGGAAACACCCTTTGATTCCTAAGTACTACTTTCTTTTCCTGTCCAATATTGTGCACATACTTCTTATTAGCATGTCCTTGCTTACTTGACTTGTTCATTCTATTTTTCCACATGTTCCATCTTGGTCTCAAATTCTACAACCTTTCATGTAAAATTTCACATCTTGGTTAGAAATTTTACCCTCCTTACTACTCCACAAAAATTTACCTTTTCAGGAAGTATCTCTACAGTGTTACTAGCTCCATAAATTGACTCTACAGAAGTAAATGAGCAATTTGCTTAACTTATTCTACTATTACAATCATAATTTCCTCAGGTTGCCTTTGTGTTGATGTCAAACCTGTGATGAAATTCCGGGACATTACCTCCATTTTCTATAGGGGGAAGGGCATAGTTTGTAATAAACCTCCTGGATGACGATGCTCAGACTTCACCTACTAACATACCAGTACTTAGATAAAAACTCGCCTAAGTATACCTTTCATCTAGGAAAAATAATTGTCTCTTGAGGGTTGTTATCATCTTATGGGAAACCAAGGTGTCTTGCATAAGGAGGTTGGTGCATCTCCTTTGAAAATAACAATTTTAACTCAGCAACAACATGTATGTATAATCACATAAAATCAGTAGGAAGATGCTAAACAACCAAATACTTATTGGCATTTTCATTTCAATAGTCATCCTTTTCCCCCAAGGACATGTTTTCCTCATCTCATGTGCATGACATACAAGCATGCAGTTCATGTGAGAGGTCATCATAATGAAATTTCCAACATAAATTTTTCAGATTCTACTTCATACATCAATTAAATTTCCCAAACATAAGGTCCTTGTCCTTTGTTTGTCTCCTGCAGACCAAAATACCTGGTTTTTTGCAATCTCTTACATGACATGTTTCCTATATCAAACGCTGAATATCATGGATAATCAAAATCAATGATGAATTTACAATTCTATCTCCTACAGAAATTAGGTTTCGAAATCATGAGGCCTCCCTCATATTTGTCTGGCTCTGGAAAGTGGAATCCCTTGCCCTTATTACTTCACTTGCTTCCCAAAACCTGCACATTCACTCATAATATGCCATCTTATCATTATTCTTAGTATATCAAAATTTCAGAACTAAAATTTACATATATGTTTTGTTCCTAAATTAGATTTCACTGTTATGAGATCCTTCTCACATGGTAGATTCTGTGTTTATTTTATGGGACATACCCATACTACCTACAATCTGGAATTTCCAATCATCCAAGAAATTGTGAGCATCCCTGCATACCATCCTTTCATCACCGGAATTGAAATGATCCTCAGAGTTGCACACGCATTACTTCACAAATATTGTCATGTATTATCACCTTAACAAGACTCATGAATTCACAATCATTCTCCATACAATTATGTACTTTCAATAGAGCATTCAATCAAACATGGCTACTTTTTCCATGCAATCTTTTCCTTGTATTCATAGCATTTTAGGAATGATTTCCTAATGAACAATAATTCTATCATTTTATCTATTAAATAAATTGTAGTGAAGTAGTTACATCACAATCATGCATTCACACAAAGCATCTTGTATGCACCCATACATACCTTGGCATCAAAACTCCAAGTGCTTCTTGGATGAATCCTTTCTTCAAAAGTTCTGGCACGAGTATATATACTTGAGGGTCATGTCCTCACGAAACTTTATGAGTTCATATGCATGCCTCCTCAAACTGTATATATATATTACTCGACCAGTCTCATGAAACCTAACACCTTCATGGGTGCTCCATGGCAATTATGTTCTAGAGCCTAACACCTCTTTTGGGTGCGCATAGGAAGCTCTAGCTTACCAAACTCAGGTGCTTCCTTTTCAGACACCATAATACCTAGGGTTTATTCTCTTCATAGAACCCCCACTCCCGTGACAGTCCCCTTACGTGGCATGAATGTGTGCAAAAAGAATTATAACCAGATGTCTTACACCTGGGCATCCGCGGCGATGCATACTGGTGCCTAGCTGGTCAGGGTTAATCTATGTACCCCAAGTACATCCTTCCTCCTTATACCATTTCTCAACTTTACACGCAGAAATAATCTTATCGTATCATTTCCATTACCAGGTTTGGTACCTACAACTATACCACCAGTAATCATTCACAATCTTTAAATCATGGATTGTATAGCATCAATGTTTCCATCTATCATAGATATATTGGTTTCATAACTGGAAATTTCCATACTTACATAGCATTCTCTTGTCATTATCAATTATCTACTCTGGTCCATCATAAATGTAATGGATTAGATTGATAACAACATCTTGATATTATTTCGTAGTATAAAACAAATCATATTGGTTTTAGATGTTACCTGATTGGATTAGTCTCTTACCAAGGGTTACCCAACCCTCGCCAACCTAATTATCATAGATTTGTTGTCCTATCCTTTCTTCACAAGGCTATTGGTCATTTGCACAGTATCACCAACACTCCAACCATGCTTATATTCCCTTGGTCCTGCAATTATTTCCATCGACCACAATATCACACACAATATTAATTATCAGTCATGGTTTTAGTGCACAAGTAAATCTTCACTAATTTTTCCAGTATGCACTATTGCATGTATGCAAAACATTTTCATTGGCACTATGCCCTATCTATTAATATGCCTACTAGTGCATATGCATTTGACCTATCACTTTTCTTGCATTCCTGTGCCACCTTTTTATGTACATGGAATTCCTAAAATATAGATAGATTGGCAAGAAAAGAAGTTGACTTATCGTACCAGGAAGCTCCCCTTTATCACAAGATAGTTGGTATAATTTCATGGCTTCTCTGGAAAGGCACTTGTAGCATAATGGCTCTTGGTCTTTTGTAATTATATGGCGACACCCCCTTTGGGGCATCCTGCAAGTCCAACGCTAAACCTTCCTTTAGGATTTAGCTTGTTCTTTAATTAGCAACCTGCAAATTTGGCTCCTTGGCCAAATATTTCCCTCGTGCTCATTAAGGGGGTAGTCCAGATATCTCTTCTAGAAACAAATTCATAAGATTACTTAAGACTGGGTAGTCTTTTACCTATTTTTGACCTTGTTTAAGGTGTAGGTCCATGACTCATGCTGCATACAGCTTGCAACCTTTTTCATGCCTTTCTTTAACTACAAGGTAGATATCTGCCGTTACGAAACATGCCTGCTAAAAACCCTTTACCTTCCTAACAATTTTATCCTCAGACACATAACTAAAAGGTTTTTATCAAAACAATCCATTATTACTTTATGCTTTTCTAATTAGCCCATGTCCACAATCATATTATACATATAACTACATGTCTACTAAGGTTAATATTAGCAACATATGCATGAATCAAAATCTATCAATATTATATTTCATGATTCACAAGGATTGTAGGATTCTTATTCATTCTATTCACTGATAGGTAAGCATATTCACTTCAGAGGAACGAACTTGCTTACAGTGCATATTTACTTCACAGTAAGCACCTTCTATTTTCTTTTGGATTTCCAAGTAAACACACCAAGTGTTAACAGTACTCTAAGTGCTCGATTAAGCTATCCAACCCCAAGATAATAAGATGTAAAACAATCAAAATATACCTTATGGTCTTGTACTTTATCTTCAAAATCCTCATATAATATCAGTTGTTTAACGCTGTTGGATGATAGCACTAGCGAGTGCTTTGTATGCTTTACCTTAGTAGGCTGGCAGGGCCTCATCATTCTTGTGGTGCTGCATCTTAAGGTGGCTTTTGGATCCCTTAATATAGCAAGGGTGGGATTGGAATTAATACCTTATCTTCTCTATTGTCTCCATCATTTCATTTCAAGAAGGTATTAAATATAATCCAAGATTCCCTTAGTAATATACTTTTAACAGGGCCCCAAGGATGGAATTTTGTTTAACAAGACCGAATGGATTTCCTAATAAAGGTGTTAGTAACACATTCTACATCTTATGTATATGGTAATTATACCTACAACTCATCTTCAATTAGGCTACCTGTGTCATGCTTAACTAGTTACATGATTAGTACTTAATTTTCAATAGCGATATAAAATTACCCCTCAGTTATTGCTAGTGCCCCTTTAATACTGCCACTAGATACCCTTCTAGAGGGGGTCACAAGGGAAACTATCTTCACAGATCACCTGAAATAATGCATCATACACAGCTAAGTTACATGCAATAATCCTCATCTAACTGAGACTCAAAAAGGGTTATAACAACATATCTCTTTTCACCTCATCACAAATCATAATTCTTCTAAAAAGTCATTCAAGAAGCCCTCATTCATTAACTAAAATTAGTGATATGGCAACCCACATGCATACCTGATATAATCCATAATACCTTAACCTATTTCAGTCCTTAATCAATCATGTAATGTCTACCAAATACAACCATACATGCATCAATTACTATACAAGCATCCCTTGTAGTACATCATCCAATTCATCAACCATAATACACCCATTAGGGTACATTGATCATAATCCATCAATTTAATACACAACCACGATTCATAATCGGGACTCATTAAGAAAAAGATGGTAATCATTTAGCAAAAGGTATTTATTAACTAGGCGTGCTCCAGCGGAACCCAGATGTTCCAAAAAGGCGACAAGGTTGAAACCTGTGGCTCTGTTTTAAGCATTCCGAACAAAAATTTCATTTCTATAACAACATTTTCTCAATAATGCAGTGGAACTAGATGTTCCCAAAAGGCGACAGGGTTGAAACCTGTGGCTCAAATACCATTTGTAACGTCCCCCAATAACTTGTGTAAATATATGCATATAAAAAAAATTAAGTATAATTTCTTTACAAGAATTTGGCTATAATCTCTAAAACATTTGACCTTAATCCATTTCAAAATAGCAAACATTAACTTCCGGGATTAAATCCACTTTTGCACCCAGAAAGGTCGGTTCCTCCCTGAAGATGACCCTTCCGAATTTTTCTTCCCGCGTTTTTCCCTTCCTCCTTTCACTGCGAACTTCAAAATCGGAAGCCTAACATCCGTCGAAACCCTTCTTCTACACTTCCACCCTCAAAATTCCACCCTTCCACTTTCCACCTGCAGAACTTGAAAATCAGAAAACCAACGAATCGCTACCTTCACCTAACCACTTCTACTTTCCACTTTTCACCTCTCCGCTACAAAACTCGAAAGTTGGAAACCCAACTTTTTCTTAGAGATTTTGGCTCTTTTCCACCTTCCACTATGGACCTTGGAAGTCCAAAACCTAAATTTTTCTTAGAGCTTTTGGCTCTCCTTCTGCCCTTCCACTGCGGAACTCAGAAATCAGAAACCAATGTTCTACCTCATCTTTTACCCGTTTTCCAACCTTCTGCTTGGCTTTTTCTGCACCATTGATCTTGCAGGGTCAATCTCAATCGTCGATCTTGCCTTCCCCAACTGTGGAATGTGGAGATCCATGAAACGACTATTTGGTCCTTCATTTTTCGACTCTCCAACTTCTGACTTCTGCCTTCCACAAGCGAATTCTGGAAGTCGGGAAAATACATATCAACTTCAACTTAGCTGCATTTTGACCCTTAAACCAGAATTATGGTCTTCATGAACTTAAGCAAAAATAGTAGAAACCCCAAGTATGTTCAAATGAAAAATACAGGAACATTTAACCATCGTACACCCTACTGTAAATCTGTGACAATCTTTTACTAACATTCAGCTCATTCATAGGTAAATAAGAGATTTCCACACCGTTGATTTTTACAGGGAAAAGTAGCCAATGCAACAAACTCATTTGTAAGTGTAAGTATTAATCATGGACTTCACCAAGCCTGGGATGGTTCAACCCAGCACATAACTCAAGCCTCCCCCGAGAACAAATACACTTGGTGAGTCAACCAGGGAAAACATGTAGTAAGCAAGCAACTCTTTCAAAAAATGTTAAGACATCAAGGGAAGCCCAAGCCAGTCACAGTCAATCAAATAGAGCCGAAGTCTCCAAGTCTAGAACTCCATCAAACCTACTAGTTATATGAGATTTAAAAGCAAAGTGGGTGCATTCCAAGCAGTCATGGCCATCCCCAACAGACCAAGAGTGCTTCTCCTAAGAAAATGACAAAACCCAATGCAAGGCATCAACATAGCAGGTGTACCATACCAGTAATACACTACATAGTCCAGGCCATCCAGAACATAAGAATACACACCTATTCACAAACAAATCTATAATCCTGCTTGCTAGATAACTCTAAACTTCATAGGTCTGGAACGATAAGCTTCGAGTTGTAAAGAAAATTGACCCTTGCATTGGTCAATTCTATGAAGATTACAAGAGGGTTAAAGGACGTGTAGCTTCAATAGATCCAAGGCGAAGGATGATAGATCTACCACTCCAAACAATTCTGTTGACTGAAGCTAACATCTGAGATAAGAGCTGAGAAACAATGGTGATCGTGCATAAACCCCCTTCATGATGAATCACAGGGATAGATCTCAGAGAAGATCAATGGACGTGAGCCATTTCGTAGGGAGAAATAGCACGAACAAGGAAAATATTGTGGTGCACAATAGGAAACGTGTGCAAATGACATGTCCCCTCCCTATTGGATATCATGCTTGGAGATGGAAGGTGTGAAAACCCCTTTTGGGGGCACGATGGTTTAAAGGGACGCATACTTCAATGATTAGGATTTGAGTGAAGGAATATCCACAGCTGTAAGCCATTTTGTGGATTCAATTAGCATGGATTAAACAACTCTTGGTATGCACAAAATTTCAATGTAGTCCAGTTTAATGCAGACTTGAAGTCCACTCTTCGTTGAGAGTTAGAGAGGCCATAGTCTGGGATGACTAAACTTAGCGGTTTGGCTAAGGTTAGAAACAACTAAAAAAATGTATCATGCTATCTAAGATTGTATACAACAGGTCTAGCATCACAATACCAGTACGTTCGTAAGAATACATTTCGGAGGTTAAGAAAAACCAAGAAACACTTGTGTGAACACACCAACCGGTTTAGTATCAATACTTTCATCAACATTTTAAGGCATTTTCTTATCATTCATCAACATTGAAACATATATAATACATATACGGACGCCCCTAAGCTCCTTAATCAGAGAAAACAAATAGTATGCAAATTGCACAGTACATAACAACAATTCCCCACTTGGGTTGCCATTGTACCAAATACAAGGAACAACCATTCTAATATCGTACCAGTTCATAAGATTCTACTGATAGTGATTATGCTGCATATATGGTTGTTCTGGTGCATACTTAGGATGATACTAGTTCTGATACTGATTGGGAGGGAATTGCGTAGGTTGATACGATGCTTGTGTCGGTTCATCCTGAGTCTGTCCCTCATTATTCATCAAGTATGTGTCGAGTGCCATTTCCTTCAGGAGCTAGTATGCTCTGCAATACTTCTCTTCATGCCCTACTGACTTGCAAAATTTGCAGAACAGGTTTGTAGGAGTGCTTGCAATCTTTTGCAAGTATAAACAATCCTCGTCGCGATGTCCTCTCGTTTGGCATATGCGACACTAGGGTAGTCCATGGGAACTTAATGGGTTTGGCACACCGGATGAGACATAATTCATGAAGGTCAGACAATTATCATTCGTGTGTCCGTATGTTCTACATTTTGTGCACCATAAGTCTTTGTGGGCTTCCTTACCCTTCCTGATGTCATGCAGTTATCGTCAGGTTAGCCAATGACAACTGAATTTGTACCATTCCTGCAGCGCCATGGCCAATTGGTGAGGCCTCTAACTTGACCACCAACTCTAGCTCTTCTCTCTGCGACTCGATATTTTGTTGCATTAATGGACCTCAGATGTGTGGTGGTAGCGTAGAAATAAACCACTCTTTATGTTGTACATTCAACATTTGGAAACTTACCTTGGCGATCAAAGTCTTGAACCATTGGTCAAAGTCCCATACTAACTCTGCAAATGATTGTTTGATTTCCTTGATTTACGTGATACATTGCGACTCTAATTTAGGTTTTCTGAACTCAGAGATCATTGTGGCTTGTATCTCTTCAAGGGTCTTCTATGGTGTTCTTGGTGGTACTATGAAAAATTTCATAAACCAGTCAAGCGCATGACCCGTTAGAGTCATGATCATCTATGCTTTCTTTAAGTCTCTGTTCTGAACTAAGAGAACCATCCAAACAGCTTCACAGATGAACCAATGCTGCTCTCGATATTCTGCTCCATTACCATTGAATGTAGGTAACCCAATATCTACCCCAGCCATTGCGTTAGCGTCTAGGTTATCTGATGACTTATCTAACAGAGGTGTTTTCTCTTGTGCGCTAGTCGCAGTACTAGCACTGCCAGTATTGACAACTCTTTCAGGAGATGAGGCTCTAGATATTACCTTTGGCGATACTCCTGGTGTGATGTAGTGGTGTCCTGAACTTGGTAACTCGACAGTCTTTTTAGATTCTTCTGCTCCTTGTGATATTGGTCTATAGTCCTCCTCTTCATTGCAAGACCCTTCATCTACCTATGACTGCCATTCGTTCTCACTCTCCTCGAACAGAATAAGAGCTTGTCAACCTTCCTATCTTTCTTCTTTTCCCTGATCTGAATCTCCTTCCACTCCTTTGGAATCCATCTTATACTTCAAGTTCTATACTTCCCGGGAACATCTCAACTCACTATTTCCCATTTTCTTGACAATTCATCTTTGACATATCCTTCCTCCAGTGTATGCAACTCAACTACTCAACTGCAAGATACCCTTCTCATAAATGAGCATCTTCATCCATGTACTCATAGATAACAAATAACTTCTTCAGGGTCCTTGGAAATTTTTTATTTCAGTCTCACTATATGAGGTTATAGCCTCTACTGCAAACTCAATAATATATCCTTGCAAAATATTATCAACCCAAAAATCAACAGCTATAGAGATGGTGTTACTTACATTGGTTACTTCACGCACCAACTGATCACTCCAATTGAATGCTTCTCTTCTCTGGAAATTTTTCTGCCTACTTTCCAATCTTGACAGCCACTCGTGCAGTACAATGGGAAACTCTACAAAGAATATCTCATGAATATCAAAATATATGTACTCATCTACCCAGTTTTCTGCGCTCAACTAAGATCTTGTGCTCTCTCCTTATGTGAATGCTAGTGTCTTAGACTCCAACCAGTCCTCTATCTCATTCTTTGTCGGATGCCACAACATTTCCCTTGACTCAAATGGTTAAGGTCCCGGCAATAGAACCATTTGTTGGCCTCTTTCTCTTTCTTGTCTTAACCCATGGTTCAAATCAACAACATAATACCAACAAGACAGGAAAATAAATTGGCCCGATAGAGCAATATCAGTCAGCAACACCCACAAGATAGGCGCAGTCTTGCCTAAGATATATTAATGGGAACTGCCAAAACCATGTTTCTACAGTTGGAGAGGGATTGTAGTCCCCTAGAGCGCAACCAAGGTGCTCAAAAAAGATAATCGGATGGAGTATTTCACTCTATGACAGCGACACAACCACGTGCCACAGGTCACCCATGCAACACGATAGTGTCCTTAAACGTTAATGACCGGTGCAATGGTGTGATGCAACCAATTCCTTACACTCTATAGATAGTGCATGAATTATATTTATACTTGGTATATTAACCATGAACTCATACACAACATTTCAAATATACTTCTAAGTAGTCATTCTCTCATACTGCGACATACATTCAACAGCAATTGTAACTGTAATAATGTAAGATAAGAAAACATTCACATAAACCTTCACCAGTCAACAATATTCATCCTTATAACACAATAAATAACATGGAAACCCATCTAGGAAAAACCACCAAGGTTCTCTTCATATGGCATGAGAAATATAAGTAGCACCTTGCAGCCTACAACTTGTAGACTCTTCTTAAAATATGTCTTTCTGACTCAATCTTCTTGCTCTCATGCTCTCTGGTTTATTGCTTCTATCTACTCCTACTGATCTGCACACAGTCTGGATTGACTCTTCTACTAGACTAGCAGTCTGTGTACACAGCTACAAGATCTGCAGCTCAGTAGCCTTCTCCTTCTACTAGACTCTCCTCTAAGTCAAAAACTGAATCTATCTGAATCTACCTCTCTAGGTTAATAACAACAACACTATAGCTAACCAAATCTAATCTAATCAACTGAACCCTTATACAAAGTGGGTTCCTTCTATTTATAACATTTACAAGACCACCCAGGGCCGACTAAGTACTAATCAGTCATTATAGACTCAAATAGTTACAAAATATCTCGGTTACATTAAATGACAGCCCATTCCTAGTCACAAAAGTCCTACATGCATTAACCACGTCCTTAACTAGCCACGGAAACGTCCTTCATCTCGTATGTACCGGTCATAACTAGCCGCAAAATTGTCCTTCTATATACTGTTGGTTCATCCTTCTACAGTCTTCCTTGACGTCTTCCTATCCAACCTTAACTCTTCTACCTGCCTCTTCTACCAACTCTAGATGTGCTTTACCTCGTTGCACCAACCCTGTTGCAACTTTCTCTTCTCTGCATTTCCTTTCCTTCGTTATCCCTCCTTTCTACATCGTGCGCATGTTTTATCTTTCTGCAATGGTTCATTTGCTTCCTTCTTGACCTTCTTTTCCCTTGTCACGCATGCACTTTTTCTTCCTTGCTTGCCCGTCTCATTCTTCCTTGTGCACTTTTCCTGTCCCAACAAGATATTACCTTCAAGTGGTTGGATTGTTTTCAAAGGAACCTGCTTTGATACCAATTGTTGAACTTATGCTTATATTGAGAATGGAGGTGAATCAATATAAGACTTCTTTTTAATTTATAAAAGAATTCCTCAATCATTCATTGAATGTGAAGTAGTAAACACATCTAAAAACAAATCATAACACATAGAATTTAATGTGGAAACTATTTCAAGAGAAAACTATGAAAAAATTATTTGTATCAATTTATGTAGACACCAACCTACAATTAGAAAGTTTGTAGGAACCAACCTACATGAGACACTAGTATTCTCAACTAAGCACTGACTTGGCGAGATACAAATAGGTTTATATTTGTTGATATAATATTCTTGAAATTTTAAAATATGCTCCAAAATAATACCTTAAAACATCTCCAAAACTTTCACAATAACACTTTCATATCTACTCCAAAATAGTCACAATATCACTTTGAAATCTAATCCAAAATCATCCTTACATCAACCCTCAAAGTTGTTAATGTTTTGAAAAATAATGGAGATGCTTGAAATTTAAAACTTTTATCAATGATATGCTAAGGACCTATAACAAATAACAATTCAATCACACACAATGATTCATCCACCACACAAGATGTAACCTGGGGGAAATATTCATAACAGAGAGGATTAAAAACCCCAACAATTCTTCAGAGTATAATAGATAGATTGTGGACAATGAATTTTACAACATAAGCATATTTCCTGATAAGAGAGAATATAGAGAAATAGAGAAGAGAGATCCACTGTTACAACTGTGTGAACTTTCCATGTGCCTAGCATATTAAGAAAATTTCATAATGTCTGTCATGCAAACCCTAGTGAATGGTTGCATGAGAATTATCCACTCATAGATTACAATTTTGAATTTCTTTTATGGAATAATCAATCCATGCATTGAATATTCATCATTCACAACTAATGCGTCATACCTTCAATCATGGAATTTAACTGATAATTAACTGACATTGGAGTGAACTCAATCTCTAACTAAATATTGATTAGTTAGTTAACAGGCTAACATAAGTGTCATAGTGCAATAACTCAATTGTTACATGCAACATGCTTTCTTAACTAAAGTTTCATCTTTTAATTAACTTAAGTGTCTTTCGTTAGTCAAACTAAAGTGTAAGCACTTTAGTTAACTATTCCATCTTTATTTAATCACGTAGTCAATCATTATTAACTGAATCTTGTTGATTGATGAACATTGAGCTCTTATTGTAACACCCTCCTTGAACCCGGATGCATTATGTGATGCATTATGTGTGAAAAGAAAATGAAGGGGGTAAACTTTTGTTTCACTGTAGCTGCCAGATGAATCAATCCTGTTAGTAGTAGATTTTTTTCACACCATTACAGGGATGTAAGCCCAAACCAAAATATGATGCATGTAAATTCAACGGACAACATTTCCTAAAAGTATGTTGGTTATATATCAACATTTGAATTTAACTCTTAATTCTACATTAGTCTGTGTATTATCATGAGTAACAAATCTTCATTTACCTTTAGACAGTAATAAAAACCCTCAACTGGATCTTCTAGATATCATTGTGGTACACATCAAGAAACATAAGCTAGTGTGTGTCATGGAGCATAAAATAATACACATTCTAGAACATAAGGTAACACATATCATGAAACATAAGATCACACACATTACGGGTACACACGAATAAGAACAATGTACGTGGTTCACCCGTATCTTGGGGTTACATCCACCAAAGTTAGGCCTACCTCATTATTCATAAAAAGAAAATTTACCTATCAAGGTGTACAACCTACATCATAAATGATGTATCATCAATTTCCTCATATAACAAAAGGAAACCTCATCCGAAGGCCCACATGAATAAAAAGAATAAACTACCAAAGTAGTCATGGCCTCCATTCCAATGTTTGTTAAGATACTTTAAAGTCTAGACAACTCTCAACCTTTCTGTGATTATTTAAAAGTCAGTGATCTATTCTTACTTTGCATCTATTCTGGGTTTTTCTTTCCTATTTCAAGGTGTGATTTCAGATTAACCACAACTAAATCATTTAAAAGGGTGTTGGCCCTTCTCATTTGCTTAAAGTTGTTCACCATCAAGCTTAAAGACATATCCAAGTCCCCACTTTGTAAACGGTGTAACTGCCCCAAAACAGTGCTATATCTTACCATGAGAAGGAAGGTATCCTCTACCAACCATTTGAGAAACTAATCTATTTAAGCACACAAGTGCAACTTATGGTAATGCTAAACATTAACCTGTATTTCAAGCAATTGGTGGAAAGGAGTTTGAGACTATAACTCAAAGTCATCTGAGCCAAAAAGCCATTTGAAACCTAATAAAACTCCTTAACTCTACTATGCTAGTTGCGTAGGATATCCCTAAGAAGACCCATATTTCTAACTATATGAAATCAAGCATTCTTGACAATCACCAGGAAATCATTGGGTCTGTTACTTATTCATAAATAAAAATAAAATGGGCATGTGTACATTATAGAACAAAAGGGCAAGCACGCCTCTACGATCATCTCGTAAGTCAGATCTGTAGTGTACAGGGGCCAAAGCCAATGCAAGCCATGCTTCTGGAACTATAAAAGGTGCACACCGAAAACAAGTAAGGTTAGGCACTTGGGGTTTAAATACTGATACGCAGATATATATATCTATATATCTATATCTATATATATATATATATATATATATATATATATATATTTCCACTCACAGGTTGGTACTCGAACCATTCAGCTCAGCCCTAAGGAACCAGTATACTACATCGCGGCTATATGGACGATCCTTGTTCTAGATCGAAGAAAAAGGGCTTAACAAATCATAGATGAGGAGTAGATCCAAGCTATATGAAATGCTGGAACAACGAAAATCTAGATATGAATATTTAAACCCCAACACAGGAAAGGAAACTAATAGATGGACCTCAGATTCATTTCGATCCCCAATGTAATGTTAATGCAGGTTTGGAAATTGAACTGTGGAGTTCAATAGGTGTACATGAAGGCTTATAACTACCAGAATACACAGCACGCCTATAATTACCAGAATACACAGAAAGGAGTGTAGGTGAGTCCAACGATTGGAACACACAATCATAACCAGCAGTATATAAGTGAGTATGAGGAAACACATACCAAACTAGAACCCAAAAGGTAGGCGTAGACCCTTCTGTTAGAAGACCTTCACGCAAGCGGGCTCCTCCTCCATCCATCGCCGGGATAGACCACGATTTTCCTCCGACCAATTTTGAGCACCCGTTTCCATTTTACGAGGGTTGCTTACCCAGGATTTTGGGGGTTCGCATTTTTTTTGAATCTTAAAATCCCAGAACCAAGAACCGCCCCCTGGCAGTCCATAATCCCCCTATATATAAAAAATAAGCCATGCCTCTAGTAGTCGAAGGTCATAAATTCTGGGTAAAGTTTCTGTCTTGGGCGACCGTGAGTGAAGGAGTTTAACGCCTCCTTGATCCATGCTCCTGAACAGTAAATCTGAAGAGAATCATAAAGATTCCTAAATTAAAATTTAAGACCAGCACAGGGAATAATAACGCCTCTGTAGAATGGTGGCTGAACATCCAGTAACGGTCTGAGTTTGATTAATACACATCATAGCATAATATTTAGTAATTTGGTCATCGTGCTCTATGAGGGTTATATACCCGAGCTATCTTACTTACATATACATATATATCTTTTCTATATAGTGATCCAATTATATAAAATTACTCTACTATTTTCTAGCTATGTAAGGTTTTCTATTACCGTATATGAAATTCTTTTCATTTCTGGATATATAACCTTCTTACATATATACATGTTTTTCCCTGGA